>CAJQZN010042964.1:0-17902 GCA_907164685.1 Colias eurytheme
GCTCTGAGTGCAACATATTTTTAGGTCAGAATATAGTTGAATGAACACAAAAATGGCAATAGCTTCATCTGTGCCAAGCTATTGTCTTAAAAATAGGCCAATTAGAAATACGTGGTGTGTCGTAATACCTAGTCTTTTATAGCTAAGAGCAATATTGTAAAGTATACGAGATGATGTTTAATAGGTTCATTTTATGAAAGTAAAATATAGAGCAAAAATATCTACTGCTATTTATTGTAATAAATCGCCAACTGATAACAGCTTTGTTTTATTTATATCTTCTTTTAATAAAAAATTTTACACTTTTAAATGGAAAATAATTTAAATGAGCCTCCAAAGCCTAGATAAGTTCATCAGATATTCCTTAAACAATTAATGGAGAACTTCTTTTTTGCTGCACGGGTATTAGTTTGAGTTTATGTATTGTTGGATTAAAATTCAGTAGAGTTAATTAGAAACAAAAAGTAAAAACATTACACTCATAAGAACTTGTGTCTTTGTTAATAAAATATATTATTGGACAGTTAATACATAAACAACGTTATGAAATTCCATCACGTATTGGAAGTATACATAAGTTTTCATAGGCAATACGACGACAATAAATACGAAGGACGCGTGTTAGCGAACGCGAAGGTGACGTGTCGATAGATCAAAAAAAAATCTCATAATAATACTTTCCCAAGCCATTGTGTGCTAATCAGTCACCACAATCAACGAATAAATTAACAAATTGTCTCTTTTCCCTATATCTGATCATATTTTATACATAACTATAAATATCGATTGATAGATAAACTATATATATGCCATCAAATATAATTAGAAACACTGATTAGATGAACCTAATAATATGGATATAAATTGACAAAAAGTGTTCATGGTTCAGTCTACGTTTAATCACTCATTTAAAGTTCTTTAACAACATCGAAGTCTTTTCAAAACCTCATTTGTTTAAATTAATTAAACAATAAAACCGGCCAAGTGCGAGTCGGGCTCGCGCACAAAGGGTTCCGTAGCAGCAAATATAATAAATTACAGTTAAATCAACCTATCTCAAAAACTATAAGAGATACTTTGATCAAACCAAAAATCGTTGAAAGAGTTAATTAGCATGCATCACCTCTATTTTTTTTAGAATTTTATACCCCGTAGTTATAAAAATAGAGGGGGGGGGACATACTTTTTACGACTTTGAGAGCTGATATCTCAAAAACCGTTCACTTTAAGAAAAATGTTTTTTAGAAAACTTTATATCATTTTAAAAGACCTTTCCATTGATACCCCACACGGGTATGTACATCGAAAAAAAAAATTTCATCCCTCAGTTACATGTATGGGGGGCCCCACCCCCAATTCTTTTTTTTACTATTTAGTGTCATATTTTTGTAGCGGTTCATACAACACATATTCCCATCAAATTTCATCACTGTAGTACTTATAGTTTCCGAGTAAATCGGCTGTGACAGACGGACAGACGGACAGACGGACAGACGGACATGACGAAACTATAAGGGTTCCGTTTTTGCCATTTTGGCTACGGAACCCTAAAAAGGACACTCAAGGATCTTTGTACATTAACAGTTTCTTACATTGTTAAGATTTTCCGTTAATAAACATGGAACATTATCAAGATCATTACTTAAATTCTATAGGTAATGTAAGACGTAAGTAATCATTTTTGATTATAATTATAAATGTTGTTGATACATAAATATCAATCTATTATTTTTTGTGCATATGAATGAAACATGCACATTATAATTTATATATCTATCAACATACTTAATAATGTAGGTAGGTACAACAAGTTACGGTATCGAGATTTTTATGAGTGCCCTTTAAAATCGCTAGCTGTATCGGGAAAAATCATACATCCAGTAGGATAGGCAGAGGATTCTGAGACTTTAAAACGTTCTCTTTAAAATAGAAAATCTAAAATTAAACGGAACTTAATTGTATCATGACTGGTGTTTGACAATGACCTTCAAGATAAGATAAGGTGTGCTACCCTTTTTTTTTTTTTTTATAGTGGGGAAATCTTCCAAAGATACCCACGGCCCCCGGGGAAGGAGCCGTGGGTTATGTCGGATTCTTACCGACTAAAACCCCACTGTGTTCCGTCGAGCCGCTTTAATGATGGGGCCGCGGGTATTTGTTAGAATTCTGATATAAACCACAGTCTATTAAGGTGTGCTACCCTAGCGAAATGCTAAAATGAAGACCTTGACAACGCATTTCCAAGGTTATAAAGATAATAATAAACCATATATGGTAACAATAAATTCAGACCCTTACTTTGTTTAACGAAGTAAAGAATTCTTGAGTTTTTCTCGTCTTATCTAACGTAGGGCAAGGTCTGTCGAAATTAAATGACACGCCTGAGTGGCGGACCGATCTAATCAAGATCACTTGGATAGACCTCTATAAAACTTGGATAATATATTTTTCGCCTTTCCACTCATTTTATTGCAATTGGCTCCCCACAATATAAAATTTATTAATACTGTTTGCTATATATATTATCTATGTATATGTTACCGGAAATGTATGAAATCAAGGAATTGTATACAATTCCGATACCATTTAGGAAATGTATAAAATATTGTTTAAAAAACTATTAAATGCATGCATATCCTAGGAAATGTATAATCTTCCTAGGAATTGTATACAATTCCAATATCGTATTAGGAAATGTGTAAAGTAAATGTTTTCTGGTAATAAAACACGTTGTTATTTTTTTTTTATTATAGCTCTTATTGATTCAATCGGGTAACAGTCATACCGTAAAATTGTAATAATATTATGTTCAATTTATTATCTTACTAATTAACATTTTAAAAATCACCTATCTAACTTTTAACGTAAATATCACAAAATCAACTTATATTTATTCTTATATAAAATCAAATTTTCATTTGGCAAGTACCGTATTACATTACGGCTAGCTGTTTTATTATGCCGAAAATTCGACTTTTCCCAAAATTCTACAAAAAGACGGTCGCGAGCCGACGGAGTCCCACTTCGTGGGGCTCCTATTTCTGTGTAGTTTTAAAAAACACGAATCTAACCTAACCCACCCCCTTATCCAAACCAAAAAAATCTGATTACCAATTATCGGCATAGTTACTACAAAATGCTGACCGTTTGTAAACGGCCAGATTATATAAAATTTGCCTGCGACATATCAATATCTTAAATGTTTTACATTTCCGATAGCTATTTAGGAAATGTATAGATTTCCTAGGAAATGTGTATAAAATAATTTATTTCACACATTTCCGTGAGATTTTAGGAATTATATACATTTCCTAGGAATTGTATACAATGACGGATTACATACATTTCGGGTAACATATATACTATTTACTTTATAAAGTGTTCATTATTCTTAGAAATGGTTTCTTTATTTTAATTAAACTAACATCATTATTATTCAAGGGCAAAGGTGTTACAGACCTCAGGGCGGAACAATATATGTATTGAATATCTATGTAATTATTTGAACTAATGTTTCACATTTGTCCCGATAAAAAAAACAAAGCTGTAATAACTGAATTGAAATAGCTTATAAATACACGTCGTGCATAAAATACAGTGTTTAGTAACGAATCGTTTTGCTTTTAACATGCTAAAGCATAGTTTACTATGCACACAGTATTCTTTGTGCGGTTTAGTATGAATCCCCTTCAGGAGGACAGGTATCTGATGTTACATTTATATACGCAAGGTCAATAAAATAGAATGTTCCCGAAGAACTTTAGGGTGAACCCAGACAGGCTTCCCAACGTCAAGAAAACTAGGGGTGCGAGGTCATTGCCCTTGGTTTTAAGATTTCGACATTGAAATATTCATAATATTCGTATCAGTGTTTAAGTTATGTACGTTTTTTCAGACAAAGAAATATTTCATAATTCAATAAATACAGTAACAAACAGTAGAATAAAGATAATATTAGATGCTTAGCAATGGAACTTCCGTATTTAATTAATTCCGTCATACCATAGAAATGCCTGTTCATTTAAAAAGGTATAAGGGTAGTAGTAGTTAATATATAATATTCATTTAATAAATGTCTGTCACTGTCCTTAGTCTTCCGCAGTCTACAGTGGTCTAGACATCCCCATGACGTCAGACCGACGGCAATATTAATATCGCTATTAAAGACGCAGACGTCGCTGAGACGACATTATTTGACCCTGTATAGGTAATGGAAATTGTAAACAAAATAGGTCTGGAATAACAACTCGCGAGCTGAATTTCAGGTACATATTTTTATCTAGGTATGAATGTAATCAATAGCTCGCGTCGACCTACGTACTAATCGGGGACATCTTAAAATAATAGAAATTTACTTTGAGCACATGGGCAAAGCCTAGGGTAGTAGTGGTCTAATTTGTATATTTTATATATTTTCAGTGCGCCATTTAATTAAAACTTAGGCGAAACTAAAACATTGCATGTATTGTGTTCATGTAAATAGGTTCTTAGAAGTTCGCAACCACTTGCCAAACTACGCGGTATGCGAATTTATCACAATGAGGTCGAGTTGATGAAACGAAACTTGTTGAGTAAATTCTATCCCCCGAATTAGGGCGAGAGTGAGGTGGAGAGGGTAAGATAAACACGAAGGCTGAGCCTAGAGTTCTACTTGACTCAGCGCCTTCGCTAACACTTAAATTCCGCGTGCTTCTAGGCGGTGGCATTGTATTGTTTGCTCGAGCAAAACACAAGCTGTATAATGCAAAATTTATTATTTATATTCATATCCGTTTCTAATTAATTTATATTTGACATAAAAGGTAAGAAGAAATACAGCACAAGTCAGATGATTTCTAACGTGATTAAAAAAAAATTAATGACGACTTCATGTCGTTATTAAATTTTGTCTTTTTAAATCAATGTTGGGTAACACCATAGGAACACTTAGAATGTACAGTAGACGCTACTGCGAATCGCAGTTTTGCGTGTGAACGAACATTATCTATGATGGACTGAAAATCGATTGTTCCGAACTACTTTATGTTAAGCAAAACATAAAACTATTGGTATAATGTCGACATAAAAAAGCGATGCTCAACCGGAAGTCTATACGTAGCTGTAATTGCTTCCACTTCTTTTAAGGATAGTATATACACTTTCTCTGGTACAAGTTTCTTCCAGCCTTATTTGTTTAAATACGAGAATATTTTTTGTCTTCACTTGTGGTCTACATATTTAACGTTTGTAGGGTATAATATGTTGTATAAATGCGGTCGCGCATCTTGTAGGAGAGTAAGCTCAAAGGACTACATCGCAAGCTATTTCTACGGAGAAAATGGGACGTATTCATGCTCTAAATGAGAACCGTAGCCGGTGTCTTTAAATGCAGTGCTGTTGAATATCTCCAATTAATATTACATGAGACTCTCTATATACGTCCCTTTAATATAACCTGAATTAAACTAGTTATCTAATCTATTCCAAGAATTACTATCACTTGTGACGTAGTTTCAGTTTAACACCTAATATCATATGCGTAGCCGGGAAAAAGATTATAAAAAATATCTTAACCGGTAGGCATGTTTTTGTGAGTGAATACAATCGAAACCAAGAGAAAACCAAAAATCACTAACACTTCTTGAGTTACGAGTGGTGTAACTAGCCCCACTTTATTTTATATAAATAGATCATAACAGAATTACACCAACCTACAAATCATTATAAAGACAAAAATGAAATCCACTCTTCTGAAATGTAATATTGCTTGGTGGACGGAGTGCGACTCTAGCCTGCTGCAAATAAATCTGACCTTTGATATAAATGTCAGGAGTCTGATTTTATTAACAGCCCGGGGTGAAGCCATCGCAGAGCAAGTGCTTTTGATTAATCGATGTTGATGATAGAATCAAACATTGTAAACCGACGTTTATCGCTCAATCCTTTTTGACGGACATCTTTATTAATTACCGGAATAAATGGCTACGAAAAGGCTTTGAATCACTAAGTATAAAGCAAAATGCTCAGCCAGAGCAGACGGTGTTATGTTGTTAATATTAATGACTGCCAATTTAGTTTATACATAGTAATAAAAAGTATAAAAATAGCGACGTCATTTTATTCCACGTCTAAACACGCTATTATTATGAAATATGAACGAAAAACCTTTCAATAATTTTACGTAGATCCTCTGTGCGTGTAGAGCCTAAGCAAAATAAGCGTGTCCCCGTTACATAAATATGCAGTATTAATCTTATCTACAATCGACATATGGTCTAGCTTCGACACACGTGCTGTTTCTATGAATTTTCATGAATACAAAAGGTTAAAATATACTTACTACCGTCCACCCTGGAAGAAAATTAAAAGTCGTTAAAGTTCTAAGAATTATATTATGAAGGTTTATAATTATTACTAAATTCATTGTCAAAATATAAAATAAAATGTATGTAAAGCTTGACTCAAAATGGGTTACATCTGTTTATCTCTCCCGATTAGACAAAGCGCAATCAAATCACCTTTATTATATGAACAAGTCAAGTACATATTAGGAACTTTAAATCCTTTAGGTTGGTTAAAGTTTTTAAAACCTATTTGGCATGTGCAAAAGTAGGATTCAGAACACAGCTATGCATGAACATCGGGGTATTGTCCCACAAAGGGTTGAAGGGTCGTATAGGGCACAATCAATGAGCTGTGGCTGCACGGCAGATTGCTATTACCGATACTCCACCGCAATGGCTGCCACTCCGTATACGATCGATGCCTATAAATTCGCAACGTATCTTGATGAGTGCATAATTTCATATGGTATAATTTAAATGAAATCTAAATAATAATTACGACTTGCGTCATACAAATTTAAATATTTTTTTTGTTACAGCTACAAAAAGATTTAGTCTTTTTATCTAATAATCTTATTCAATTATGATTTTGAAACTAGAATTATCCAATCCAAACATAATAACTCAGACTCATTGAAATCTCTGGGTTTTTGTTTTATTACGGACTATTATTATCACAATGTCTAAGAATCCTTTCTGGGTCCAATTTTATATTCTTAAAAGAACATATTTCATCATAAAGCTTAAGCTCCATCATATATATCACTATAATATGCGCTTGCTATACCAGGCGCATAAATCAAAATCAAATAAGGAACTAAAGATACTGTATTCTGGGGCACCACTTAATTGCATTATACGGCCACGGCAGAGATGAATAGGTGCTATTAAGCGTAACTCAAACGGGAATAAAATTTTAATATGGTCCACAAATATGCACTTTCTTTATAGAAATAAAAAGTAGTTACAACGATAGAGTTGGCTGAGGCCCAGGCGTCCCCGCTGAGTTGTTATGTAGGTCAGGCATGCCATCCTCATTTTGACGACGCCACCGCAGTACTGAGGGCGACCGCGATAAGTTCAACAGAGTGTAACATGAAAATATTTAGATTTTACGTATTAAAATATAAATTCTTAAAAAATTAAACTTTCATAAGAATGATCTGATATAAAAAAATTGCGTAATTGTCCATGCCGGCTATTTGCTCTAGATTATTGATGGAAGAACGCCAAATCACTTTCATGCATGTTCGTCGGAGACATTGCATCAACTACAATCAAACTACAATAGAGCATGCCATAGGGTGTTCGCAATATACATTGCACACAACTAGGGTGTCGGTGAAAATAAAACATAAAAAATGACAGCACACGCGCAGCTGCCATCGAAACTGCCAGGTGCGAGACCCATAATAGGTACATCACATAGTCGCTTTGAACTCTATTTTATTTTAAATGATTGCATTTCTAATATCATTGAACGATAGTAAGTACTTTAAGGGCTGATTTTTCAATCCTTGGTTAATACATATTTGTCGAATAACGTATTGAACTACCATTTCAAAAATGTATTCTTTGCCTGTATTTGACAGTTTACGGGTAACATTTTAATGTTGTCGTGTAATACTTTATTGGGCGAATAAGTTTTAACCATGGATTTAAAAATCGGTCCTTAATGCAAAAATCTTGGATTTATATTTTATACCCAACTTGAATTTAAATTTAATTAATAGGAGATTTTTTGATCCAAAATAATGCACAAATCTAAAAATACCTAGGTACATAATATAGCACATACCTATTTACGACAAAAAATTATTAATAATTTTCACAAAAAGTAGGATATTCCAAAATCAGACATTATAATGGAATCACTGTAAGATCGTAGGAAACCCAAATTTTGACCTCATTATATTGCACCGATAATGAAATATATACATGAAACTACTACTTTAGTCTATAATCAAACTGCATTCATAAATGGAGCGTTTACCATTGTTACAAATGCTCTACATTGTAATAGCTTATTATATAAGTAATAATTTGCATGTTATTGACAATGAGGTCATATTATTCACAATTGTATATTCTACCATATTTGGAGCATATCGTACTGAAATGATATACATATTATAAACTTTTACCTAGCAAGTAAATGTTATTTAAGTATGTTTGGTTACTTTAAACTGCATCAGTATTATTTTCTTTTATATTTTATCAAACATGATATAAAAATTAAAAACTAAGTATAACTTTTAAATAAAACAGAAATCGCTTTTATTTTATCTACTATGTTTGAAAGCCAATATCTTCAGAGATCGATCGAATGAACGGTAATCTGGGGTCTCTACCATTTCTTCGTCACCTATTTATCCCTTGTCAACATTTGTGCGTTAAATATTAATACAATAGCATTGAAAACTGAAACTAAACTCTCATTCTTTATAGAATTTTTGTACGACAATAAGATTAATTTGAATATTTATCGTGGTAGACAGTTGTATATGGTAATCGGAGCACGTATGGCGAACGAGCGGAAGTGGAGCGCTAGCGGAGGTGACGTCACACCTCACCCGCGACCTTCTCCTAGCGGATATTAATCATCCCAAACCAATAACTGCCATACCTATGGATTCTTACCTGACATTGATACGTAACAAAATATATTTTACTATAATAGGTTAATCATAATCCATCCAAAAGACGTTTGAAGAAAGAAATGCCCTTGAAGAAATGTAACAAATTTAACAGGATTAAATACAAGTGTAATTTAACTCGTTTAAAACGCTAATGTCGGAATTATTATTTATAGCTACTAGCTCTTGTGATATTTAAAAGAAAAGATGTGTAGGTACACTGTCGATAACACTTTACACCTACGCAAATCCTTGAATATACGTAGAACTACGTAAGCATAGTGCACATTACACGTGCAAAAGCATCGATCGCTTGTGATATTTCAAATAATTGAAACCTGGAATCTAGCTATAAACGATATTCGAACAGGAGACAGGATATTACCTTCGAAATTGGACTGGTCACTCATAAGTCATAACCGTCCTATCGGCAATGTGTGTAAAAGTTACACTATTCTTTGAGTAAAAACTACGGCAACATGAAAAGATCAACTTTGGACTCTACACTATTTATAAATTTTTAAATTAACTAATTCTATTATTAGCTACATCTCAACAGTGTATAACATTTCTATTTTTAAGTTGATTGTGATAGCACAGTTTAAATATTAACTAATGGTACCGTTTAATAAGCATTTAGACATGTAACAAGTATATAAATAAAAAAAAACATGAAAGTAAATTCATGCGCAGCAATTACGAGCTGACCTATTAACGCAAAATGCGTGGTCGTGACATCCCTCTTGTCATGAGATCCCATTTAGACAGATTACAAGTGGTCACGTTGGCATCGTTCGCAGCCACAGAACAGTAAAAACATATAGAAGTGCTGTAATGTCTAATTAGTATGAAAACCAGTGTCGCCAAACCCACACATTTAAACCGATAGTTATACAGTACACTACAAGTAAACTATGCCTTTGATTGGACAGCTTAATTTGAGTAAAAACTGACTTAGGTTATAAATTCAGCATTTCAATATGTACCCTAACGCACCATGTTACGGTTTATTTTAGTATAACATCCCTAAGTATATTAGCTGTTTTGTTTCTCATTGCACAGAAATTCCAAATTCGAAAACATTCAGCTACTCCACAACAGAGGGCGTTAGTTTTCGATAGATATAAATTTGAAACGCAACACATAGAGATAAGGTTGAAATTTGTGTCACTCAACATTAATGACATTAACTTGATATTTATCTGATGCTATGCTCTGAGGGATGTCAGCCTTGTTATCGATAATTCACAAATAAATATTTTTTGTGTATTTTTTTTTTCTTTATTTTATATGAGTATAGTATAATGCGTCACATTTTGGAGTATGTTTATTACTACTAAGTACGTCTTTTTATATTATTATTATTAAATAAAAAACGGAATAGAATAGTATAAATCTATATTTACAAAATACAAACAGAAAATATGCATTATTTTAAATCTTTGAACTGCTGTAGGTTTGATGTATCGGTGGCCTTTGTTAGACCGCTTAGTACTGTTCGGCATCCAGTTAACTCGTCACGTTGCATTTATCCATTTCTCTTTTAAATTAGCCTCTTTGGGAAATCTATAAATAAATTGGACAAATGAAAGCTAAGGAAAAATAAAATAAAATTTAATATTTATAATGTTTGTCTTTTCTAAAGTATCGATACTGTCGATATGCGCGACAAGCATCACTAAAGCGACATTCGTTTGTTTATTGCAATAATATTCCAGAAATTCTTGTTTGCTGTTCAATCTATAATAGTACTAATTTCTTACGGATTAAGGTTCATTTTGACTAGATATTTGTATACAATTTTGACAAATTACAAGCGAAGTTATAACATAAAATATTATATGTAAAATAAATAAAAATAAGACTTACCGATGGTATGAAATGCCTCCATTGCTGATATTATTTCGTCTGCTATCATTTTTGCACTCTAATACCGAACAACACGTCCTAATTAATGAATAAATATGGAAAAAAGGTTTGACAGCTGACAACCGACTCGAATATTTTTCTGCACTTAACTGAGAGCAAGTTAGGTGATCTTACCTTACAAGTGACACGTGGGCCACGCCCACATCACACTTCTATCTACTTTACTGTTCTGTGTTCGCAGCACACATTTGCGAATAAATAAAAAGTTCGTCACGGTACGAAGATGGCCTTTAATATTATAAAACGCAATGCGCTTGTGACAGAACTGCTGCGCAACACTGACTCACGGACCGATGAACACGTGACTTCAAGGTGAAGACCATAGGATCCGATACATAAACAACATATTTCCTCTACTCTACTACCGAAAAACATTGACGCCATTGAGAAAAAATATCTTTGTGATAATATTTTATATTTAAAACAATTCGGAAGTATCAATGTCGCTTGAATTATGATTTTGTAATATTCTGCAGAAATATTCGCTCCAACTTGTAGCACTAATAATAAAGATAATTTAGTCACTAAATTGTAAAAACTACTTAATAATAAACTTCCGCAACTATCAATAATTAATTACTCGTTCGAGGAAAAATACCTAGTACCGCCTTTAAGTAAATTGCTTAATTTACCTACCCAGGTACCAAGTAACAGTATAGCGTTCTTCCATGAATTAATTTGAGTAAAGAATTTGCAAAACTGGGGTTTGAAGTAATGAAAATTCTGCGTTCCTTATTTGCAATTACGACTGCCTTACAATCTAAATATAAATTTAGAAAATTATTTTTTCTCAAAATTTCTCGCCGTCGTTTTATTATTTATTTAATGCTATTACATAATAACTTGTTTATTTGTAATATTTAACTACTGTTAATTAAAAAATAAAATATTTATTAACATAATATGTTTTAAATAGTATTGCAAAACCAAAAAAAATTAGAACCACATTCTTGGCTTTTGTATTCTATACACTATACTCTAGAATCTATATGAATGAATGTTTATTATTCAAGACGTACTACGCAATATATGTCATATCAACAATAATATCAATTCAAAACAACTTTATCTAGCTAGACGTGGAAAACAAATCGAATTACGACGATTATGCAAAACTATTTATTCTACTCATTTCGAATAATCTAATCTCTAATTTTTAAAGACGTACAATGATAACCAACATTATAATAAAGTTTAGAAATCGATTTCAATTTCGTCCTTAGGAATGTTAAATAAACGAATGCCATTCATTCCGCATACTCGGTATGCTAAATGGAATATTGGCTATGATGTCAGAATAACAAGTTATAGATAGATTCGGAGGTACAGGTGTTAAAATCGACCAATAACGTGAGCCGCGATTGGCATGGGGCACCCCGGCCTTGCGCGCGGAGACTGGTTCAGTCGCCCACACCGGCCTCAATAATATGCGTAATAAATATTATTTTGTGCCTTACCATATTTACAAAATAATATTAATATGACAACAACCATCCATCGAACAATCGGTATCTATACCGAGCACGAAAGATCATAGTCGTCATAAAAATATAAGAACATCAGCCTCGTTATTATATTCAAAGCCGGCGCTGCATATTCCATTTAGTTATCATGCCGAAGAGCCATTATACACATACGAACATTTAAATTTCAAAGAGCATAAGAGTAGGCGACCGAAACTGACATTTTTATTCATTAAAATGGTATTTTTCGTCGCACTATGCAGTATGCATGAGAATAGATTTTTTTTATAGTTAAATAATCCTCATAGACAAAATCCAAACGATAAGGACATCACGATGTGTAAATGAAATCCGCGTAATAAATATTAAAAGACATTTTAATGAGTCAAGCTACTCGAGACATCATTAACTGTCTAGGCAAGCAAGCATCTGGCAGTCCCACTTGGCACGTGGCGCGTTTGGAGTGTCAATGCGTGATTGAGCCCCAGTTACCAGGTGCATGGAGTCTTATTAATGTACGAGTGTGATCAATGTATTGCAATAGAGCTTTTGTGAACATGTGATTTTAACGATCAGCTTTAGTATGTATTTATTCTTCGTAAAAATTACGCACAGACAATAAACAAATACTTATATTTTTTTGGACACTGAATTTTTTCTACGAAAGCCTAAGGGAATATTATATTTTCATACCATTCGACGGAAAGAAGTTACACAAGCACCGCTTATCTCGTTCTAATATCAGTGTGAAATAATTCGACTGTAAATTGTTATAGACCAGCTTTCCGCCCGCGGCTTCGCCCGCTTTGTCTAAAACATAATAAATTATATACTAAAACCTTCCTCTTGAATCACTCTATCTATTAAAAAACCGCATCAAAATCCGTTGCGTAGTTTTAAAGATTTAAGCATACATAGGGACATAGGGACATATGGACAGAGAAAGCGACTTTGTTTTATAGTATGTAGTGATTCTTGCGAAGTAGGTAGATACTTAATTGATGAAGCGAAGGTATCTGTGTAGGTATGTGCTAATAATAATTATCGATAGATTCATTATCTTTAACAATACTATAGGTTACGTATTACACCTAATCTAATATCTAATATTCCATACAGATATAATAACATACTTATAGCATATTATATAGCATATAAAACATACATTGCGAGACGTATCTTGCTTTTTATATTTCTGAACACGATACACATTCTATTAAATGAATCTTATTTTATCAATTAATATTTCACGCATTAGACAATACAAATATTCTAACTAAGAAAAATACAATCGTAATTAATTAACATTTTAGTTATTACTGATGAAAACAATGAAATATAATAAAATGTTTTAAATAATAAAATGTTTTGAGCACAACTTTTAAAGAGAATCACATTTAATCCTCACTATTCATAATAATTAAGACTGCTCTTACATTAACGTCGATAGCCCACTTCCAGCGGCAAACCCGCTGCGACACAATTTCTCCGCTATTTTTTAACAAAGCCATTTTTACTGTGGTTATACTTAACTTAAGTCTTTTATACATAATATATAAATAAATATACTTTTTGATAATAACTTTTCTGATTTAACATTAAAATGATGACACTATTATCTCAGATAACTCGGTTAGAAATGAACGTTCAAGCAGATAAATGTAATCTCTCAACAGGCACTATTTACAGCATTCTAGGTTAATCTGCACGGCACGGAAAGCTCATCTAATGATGTAATTACGACGAAGTCTGACCGAGTAGATAATAAGAGCAGTGAAAAATTGGCAATCACACGCCCTTGGCTTTCGTTCTCAGACCAGTTCGCTTCATCACTGACAAGCTATTATGCTTTATAGCAAATTATTCTGGCGCAACAATAGCATATTGCAACATTTCCATAATTTTTGAGAATGGTATGCAGAATATTCTTATGTAAACTGAATTTAATTCCGACGTTCAATTTTAAAGATACATCGCAATCTTGCTTCTTTCCTAACTCATCCTGTTGATTACACATATTTTTTTTTATATCTTAATGTATCGTTACGTACATCGACCGCAAAATTATAACATCATCAATGTTAAAGAATCATAATATTTTTGCCAAAATACATTTAGCTAATAGCTTTTAAAATTAGCGAGAGAAATGTTTCGTCATTTGTTTGTCGGCTACCGATTCCAATGGTAGTTGATGACAAGGTGACGAATTGCTTCCGTTTAGGGATCGATACATGACATTACATAGTTCATTGATTGTTATTATTGATGTTATAATATAGACCCGGTTCCGGAATAAGCTAATAATATCATAAAATTGAACCATGACAATGAAATCTTATATCTCACAGGTTTAATGTATCTATTATTGTTGTTGTTGCTTATATTATGTATCTTTATATTAATAACTGTGTGTTTATTGCATTTGAATTGTCAACATTATTTTTTGTTTTAGTTATTCGTAAGTCACGAGCTGCATTTGTTCTAGATAATAAATTACTATTTAATGTTAAAGTTTCTTATTTTGATAAAGCATTTGTGTAAGATAATAAACATTTCTTCTTGCTTGCGTGAAGATTTTTGAACCTTACCATAAAAATGCATACAATTACATCCAATAAATAAAATTCTGGTGTTGCAGTGTTTTGAAAAGCTCCTCCAAAACGACTAGATCGATTCTCATTAAATTTTATTTGCATTTTGGGTAGGTCTGAGAATTGGACAACATCTATTTTTCAAACTCCTATGTGATAAAATTAGGTAAAAAAAATTGCTACTGGGACAGCTCGTTTTGCTATAAAAATTTGATTATAAATCAAGTTGAACATTTTCCTTTATTGTGAGTAGAAAAAAAACATTTTTAGTACATTGTTCACGATTCATTAATATAATTCGCATAAATAGATATCAAGGATGACAATTTTAACCATATAATATGACGAAACGGAAAGCGATCAGGAATCATAACGAGGAAGGGTATAATCCTGGAATATAATAAATTTACCTTGTAAGAAGGTTCAGTGTGATCGACTCAGCTGTTAGATAGCCGACTTATCGATCGACTTCACCAAAATGTGCGTTATAAACGGGCCAGTGCTATCAACAACAATCGCAATGTTCAAACACTTCGATATCAAACAACAGCATTAAACACGGCTTCACTCAGTATCACTCTATATTATCACTAACTTCTACAACGCCCGATTATTGAGATGTTGCAAGACGCAATCTAGTTATGTTTTGGTTGATAAGGGAAAATATCAATGTATGATACGCAATTATCAATTGTCATATGCGGTTTGGTTTGTGGCAATGCACACGTGCACACTCGTGCGGCGCGCGAGCTCGACTGACGTAAACGGCGGGCGGCGGGCGGTCCGCTACCGCCTTAGCTACGGGGCTGCATCCGCCCACCGCGCTACGGAAAATCTGCTACGAATTTCCAGACAAATAAAAAATGAAAAACTATTTATAGCTAGAGCAGGCAGTATTTCCATAAATATGAGTATTACAAGACTCAATTAATATGGTAGGTAATATTTTTTATCCAGTTATTAAAAACATATCTAAAAAAGTGAGAGCAGCATGTCACTTTCTTGCCTATGTATATGAAACGAAATTTAAATAAAATATGACCTAGCCTCGGCAAATGGATACAAAAACGGGACTATAAAGCATTTCAAAGCAAGAACATTTAATGAATGTTTAACGTTAATGGTATAAATGGGTTCATCGCTTATCAAAAGTTCTCACTTTCTTTGAGGACAAATTAACATTCTTTTATAATATTTTCATTTTCAATTTCGTTTAAAAAGTTCCCTTTTAATATTCTTAAAGAAATATTTAATTGACTATCAAATTCAAATTTACAAGGACTATTAAAAACATTTACAACAGTTTTCAGGATCTGATTGAAGAAAAATGTAGTCTGTAATCTGTATCTTCTTCTTCTTTTAAAAACTTAATGTTTCATAGAAAAATATTCACCTACAATAGATATCATTAAGGAAGAGATAGATGTTACGTAAAATAAAACGACGCACGAAAAGTGGAAAGTTACTAAAAGATGTGGATATATAAAGTCAATTAGTTTCAGCATTATGGGATGCGTTTAATACAGTCCAATGCAAAGCAGTCGGAGTAATTATTTTTATTCGCAGAATTCTGTGAATGGAGTAATAATGTTATTAATGTTAAGGAAAATGTTTGTCAGGATACAAAAGTAGCGACACTAATCTCTTCCATTGAAATGATTGAATACGATGAAATAGGTATAAGAATAGTTTTCCCAGAATAATCAAAATATTGGCTCAGATGACTAGTTTTAACTAGCTGGTTTTCTCATATTGTATTAGCTACCGAAAACCTCTTTGCATCGCTTACTCGCGTTTAGTAAATAGCCACATAACTACCAACCCATTTGAAATAATTGACCAAAGATTCAGAAAGGCTAATTGACTAAAGATTGTAATTTCTAATTATAGTTTGGTCAAATTAGACCACAAAATACGACGAGGTCGCTATAAATCACACCTATTTAAAAAATTGTCAGGGTTGATCAAGACACTATTATAAATGAAATGAAATTGTCCTTATCGATTCGATACCTGGAAAGATTTTACTCGGGATCAAAAGTCACAAAATGGGATATATCGCGATTTTCAGAGAAAAAGTCTATTTTCGCATAAAATAATGCTAGACAAAAATTATTGATCCTTTTTTTATCTATTTTAAAAGATGGAAATTTGGCAGGGATAGTTTTCAACAAAAAAAATTGAATACAACGAAGCAGTTGAAACATGATTCATGTTGCAATTTACAATACGTTTTACATATATGATATTCGTATGTATAGAAAATCGCTTGTCGGAAGTATACGTAAGTATACTTTCTTATCTCTTCGCCTAAGTACTTATTGCACTTTACCTAGAACTCTAAATTACGAAGTATCATTATACCATAATAGACGTCGCATCGTGACGAAGAATTTTATGAGTATCATCTTCTCATAAATGTTTTCACGTAAATTAATGTGTTTTAAATTTCTCTTTTTATTTTCATCGGTAGCTCTTCTGTATCTTACGTTATATTAGCGCTTTTCCTTTATAAAAAACTCCTTTAACGTAGTAACAACAATGCGAACGTTAAAATAACCCTGGGCTGATAATAATACTTTTATGTTAAAGTAGTGCTAATAGACGCTCGCAATTAACTTTGTAATATCATAATTTTGTTAGAAAGTGTTCAAAGTGTAAAATCATAACAAAAACGCGGTTTTCAATATCATGTTCTTTCATAAAAAGTCGATCATAAAAGGAAAATTCTGTAGCAATTCACACCAAGAAAAACTTTTGCATTAACCAAACCTTCATATGAATACAATTATACAAAATTATCGTTAAGTTAAAGGTATAACGGACGTCCGCGTCGTACGGAAATAATTAATAAATATTATATTTTTATTTATGTATTATCTTATTAAGAAAACCCAAGAATGTCTATTTTACTAGTACATTCATAATCTCAAGTTACAATCGACATCAAGAATATACCT
>CAJQZN010042966.1:0-29432 GCA_907164685.1 Colias eurytheme
ACAGACTAAAAAGTGCGTCACGGATAGTCTGTCGTCTGCGCATGGCCTTAATGCAACGAAAATTTAAGTTTCATGGTTGTTTTTAATAATAAGGTTAACAAGGAATTACAATTGAGCTGAGCACGATCTACCTACTCACACAATAAACTTTTTTTCTACGAATAAGGTCAGCTACTTGCTCTGAGCGCTTGCGAAAGGGTCTAATGCGGGGTGAGGTTAGCACCCCCAATATGGGGTGTTTTTATCGATAAAATTGTTAATAGAATCCGACCTTAAAATATAGTCACTACCCTTTTGGACACACTGTATATTATGGTTTTCTAAGGAAATTAATTACAGTCTAGGGGTGATTGGAGCTCAAATACATCTATACTAATATTATAAAGCTGAAGAGTTTGTTTGTTTGAACGCGCTAATCTCAGGAACTACTGGTCCAATTTGAAAAATTATTTTGGTGTTAGATATTTATCGAGGAAGACCATAGGCTATATATTTTCAAGCCAAGACCAACAGGAGCTCGAGCGGAGCAATGCGGGTGAAACCGTGGAGCACAGCTAGTCTAAAATAAAACGCTATGATAGTGAAAGTACTCTTCTGTTCATTTTTAATATATTAAAAATTAAACTTCACTTATGTTACAAATATAACAAACTTAGGGCCGATTTTTCAATGCCCAGATAAACAGCTAGATAGACTTTATTCTTCAGTTAACAAAATATTCAATTTTTCAATAGACGAATAGGACTTATCTATCGAATAACTACGTTATTTGAGGAATAAATCTATTTGCCGCTCCAACGGCCAGATAGCGCGCTATTCGACTGTTAGGCGTTTGAGTTGACAACTGACGCGTCAAATTTGAGATATTTTCGTATGTCATAACATAGAGCGTAGAATTATTAACAATTAAACCTCTTTCTATATAATTATAATCAATTAAAATCATATTGAAATTGATGTTTTTGATAGTACTGATGACCATGCCATTGAAAATTTGCCGAACGCTGCCTTTAAGTATGTCGTTTCCATCGTAAAATATATAAATTGAAACACAAATTTAACCAAACTCTTTACTCGAATCAAAACAACAATCAGCAATCATAGAAGACAAGTGCACTCCTGACGTGAGTCATAATGACGGTTGTTGACAAATTGCAAGATTTGACTCTATCCCGCTCTAACCTGACTAATTTAATATGTTTGTTTCGCCACTCCGAGAGCAGTGCTGCCAATATGGAAATATTTGGTCAGATAGTTATTCATCAAATAAATCACGATTGAAAAATAGGCGAGCCGTAATGAGTTAGATAAATAATTGAATAAATCTATTCGAGGGGTACTTATTAGATTGTTTATCTCGCGATTGAAAAATCGGCCCTTATAAACAATAATTATTACTCCCTTAACATATTTAATAATCTCTTAAATATCACAATAATTGACAAAACAACACTTTTCAGTCATTTAATTTGTTAGTGTTAATTATTATTAGTTATTTGTTGATTATGTTGATTTCTGTTATAATTAAATTTTCTTTTGAAATTCCTTGCACGTTCAATTGATCGTTGGTTCTTCTTTGTGTTGTTTCGTTTTTGAATTCCATGCGTTTTGATGTGATCATTTCTGAATATTGGTTTATTTGTAGGTACGGGAGATTCTTGAGTGTGCAACAAGTTTCTAAGAAAATTATCACTCGGCTCTTTATCATATAATTCTGCTGCCTTTTTAAATATGTTGATAATTCTTTCTGCTAATTTGGGATGCACAGCGACTGCGCAGTTGCGGCTGTGGTTCAATGGATCTTGCACACACATATACGTGTCTAAGCGAAGTGGCTGGCAAAGCTCTGACTTTACATTCGCAGAATACAATTTGAATTCTGGAGGCACGTTGTGTACGTCAATAAATTTTTCCCTCTCTATTATTTGTCCAGTGTACAATGATATTACACATTTATCGAATTTTAAGTTATAGTAATATTTAAAAAAATTCCCTAACAAAGAATACAAGTTCTCATTTTTGTCACATTTGTGTGTTATTTTAGTGAAAGCTGTATTCCAATTGTCAACAAGTCTTACGTCGTCTTTTTGTTGTAAAGCAATGAACGGACATATTATGTTTTTTTGTTGTAAATAAAAGATAACCAGTAAGGTCAAACAGTAATTTGGCATCAGATTCTCTCCGGAGAAGCGATGCACTTTGGACCAGTATTTGATAATGAGAGCTAGTTGTAGCACGCGCTCGTCACTCATCATGTAGTACTCCAATAAGTGGCTGTTGTATGCCGCCATGGGGCCCGAGAAACTTATGTCGCAGTGTCTTCTGGTTGGTATGTGGTAAAACTTAACAATGGGCACTTTTGCTTTAGTTATAGCTAATATATTTCGAAATCTATGGCGGTATAAATTAAGAATTTTCCTCGCTTGGACAACAAAGATGGCCCTCGGTTGGGTTAGCCATGGACGAAGATGACAAAGTATGTCAATATCACTGTCTTTTAATGCCAGACCCGTAACTACAGAACCAAACACTTCAAACTGACAACCTGAAATAAACATGAAGTCAATTATTTGATAAAAGTTGCATTTCAAATTCGTTTAAACTTTTGTTATGCTGTAAATAGTGGAAACTTTGATTGAAATTAGTAAAAATGTTTATGATAATTAAATAACAAATATTTACCTTGCCAAACTCTTTCAAAGATGTCTTGCAGTTCATCAAAAAGATCTTGCATATGTTCGACATCTTCCTTACTCATTCTAATGTACTGTAATATTTCTTTTACTTGGGTGTCAAAATCTCCACTAAAATATAACCCTGATGTATCCAATATATCTGAAAAATAGAAAGGATCTTAATAATACAAGATGTACATAATTTGGTAAATTTTAAGTCTGGATCTACTAGACAAAATCTTGGAATACAGCTGGAGAAGTGTTGTTATCTGAACAGTGTGATTGTAATTTAATATTATTTAGTTATTTATATTTATAATCACAATTTAAATCAAATTGTGAAGAGATTTGGATATATTTAAAATGCATCTACACTCATGTTATAAAGAGGAAAACTTTGTTTGTTTGTTTGATTTTAATGAATAAGCTCATAAAACTACTGGACCGATTTTAAAAATTCTTTCACCATTCGAAAGCTACATTATCCACGAGTAATATAGGATAGGTTTTATCCCGGAAATTCCACGGGAACGGGAACTATGCGAGTTTTTCTTTAAAACCGCGGGCGGAGCCGCCGGCGGTTATTCTAGTATTTTATATAACTACATGGTAGACTAAGATTATAAAGCAAATCTGTTTAAATTCATTGCAGTTGCAAAAAACTCACTGTCCATTTTTTATTTCAATCAATCAAAAATAATTATTTTTATAGGCAATTATTATTTGTACTTATTTGCATTTACAATTATGTATTATTCTAGACAGTTTTAACAATAAACGAAAAAAGAAATCAAACAATACAATTGTATTGTTTGATTTCTTTGAAATTATATTAACAAATAACAATGTCAATTCACTCAATGTATGACTGGTGACATTGACGTATGGACGTAGAAACTATCTACTTAAGTATTCCAATTTTCGTAACATTTTACAATACTTAGCGAACGTATAGTGAATCTAGCGACAGCCACAGCTCATTATCGTTGCTGTCGCTGTGTTGTTACATTCTAGTTACAAAAATTATTAATATGTTGTAGAATGTAGGGGTTTCATTGGGTAAACAAAAAAAAAACAGAAACATTTACTAAACCGAAATTCATAGTATAACCGTATAACGGAATGGCGTTTGCAACTCTTTTTGACTGGGGATTCCCTTGAGCACCAACTCAAACTATTATTTTTTTCAATAATTAGGCTAGCCGCACTAATGAAATTTATTATGGTATGGTATTTAAATTAGTGTTTATGTTTTTATAGTTTATAATTAAGGTCTTATTTTAGGTCTATAAAATAATCTTAATCTTAAGTGCAATATACATATTTACGTTCACACATTAATCTAGTTGAGAGATGGCTGCATCACTGCGGCAGGGACGGTACATTGATAAAATTATTTTCAACTAGCTACGTCCCGCGGTTTCACCCGCTTAATTAAGTTTTCCCTTTTAATCAATGTTCCTATGAAAATATTACAATAAAAGTATTACTTACCTACTGCTTAAAACACCAGCTATCTGTCAGTGAAAATTTCGTCAAAATCGGTCCAGCCGTTCCAGAGATTAACCGGAACAAACAGACAAAAATTAAAAAATACTGTTTTGGTATATGTACCGCGTTTATATCCATACGCTTTTAACTAGTAAAGAGTGGTATATTTTAGTACATATTAAAAAATTAAAAATGACACATTCGATACTCCGACAAAGCCGTGCAAAACGTTGTTCGGAATACCGGGGGTCTTAGCCGGGGGTCTGTATAATATCTGGGTAATAGTGTAAAATACAGTTATGTTGTACAAATAAACCTTAAAAATTTATTCTTGTACCAACTTACAAAGAAAACATGAAACTGAATAAAAAAATGAAAGACTAAAACCCGACTAGCTACTAGGTATAACACGCTCTAAAATGTATGAAGCAAGAAAATAGTCTCCTCTGATAGAGAAGGAAAGCCGTGGTCGTATACCACTTAGATTTATATTGTGCTTTAGTAGTCGTGTTTTAGTTTTTAAACTTTATATTTATTCAACTTATTTTGGAATTCATATGTGATTTCATGTTAGGAGTTTAGATTATTTGAAATGTAAAGCACATTTCAAATCATGAGATACCACATGCTACTTTTTTTATTCTTTAATTCAGGTCCCCAAAGGGCGCGGTAGTAGTCAATTTAACGACAACAAGCATAATCAAGCAACTTATAACCAGAGGGACAACGAAGAGGCTTCTAACGGCACCTTAATTGTCTAATTATAATTACTAGTTTATCACATCCATAGTCCATACCCAGAGAGGCCAGCCAAAGCTGAACCCAGTAAAAGGCGGCAAATTTAAAAAATAGGGACCTGGTAACATCGGCTTAGTTAGGAAAAAAAAAACATTTTTTTAGTTTTGATATTCATAAAGATGATCATAGTACAGGTAAATTAGCTTGGAGAAATTTTTGCGTTTGTAGTAGTGTATGGTCAGCAAATAAAATAAAACAACATTTTATTTTTAGTTTTTATTTTATACATACAGGGTTACTTGTAAAACACCAGCAACCTCGCAGGACAAGATAGCTAACATCATAAGTAACAACATTTGTTCTACGACTTTTGGCATAACGCAATAAATTATTTTTAAATGATTTTTTAAACTTTTATTGTACTCTCCTTACATTTGTAAGTCTATGTTCTATTAATTATCGGATGGACGACGCGACGCCCCCTTCCCCCTCTCGTTCGCTTTTTGTTTACGTAATTTTTGGGAGGCGTAGAGTTTATAATATTCAGACGGAAAATTAAATGAATATTTATTTTTGTATGAAAATAAAATCTAACAAATTATCAAAAGTCGAAATGTTGTTACTTATGATGTTAGCTATCTTGTCCTGCGAGGTTGCCGGTGTTTTACAAGTAACCCTGTATATATGTATAAGGGATTTTAAATTAACACGTTCACTGCGGCACCTAAAATGCCAAACTTACCGTTGTTGCGGCATGTCTTCAATACTTCACATCGGCAAGTTCACCACTGTGCGTCATGAGCCATTTTTATCACATCGCACCTACTGACTTTGAAGGTTAATAATTTCATGAAATTTCAAGATATTTCAAAAATTTTTTTTTCGGATAATAGTATATATAGTCTTGTATATACCGCATAAATAGCTTTTAGTTTGACTCAATAGTTTAAAAGATATGAGGGAAAATGTAAACCCCTGATTTTGTGAAAAATTATTTGCCATCCCGCACTGCGTTGATACGGCATGTTTACAGTAATAGCGATGGGAAACACTGTAAAATAAAACATCGATATCGATATAAATCAATTTTGTATATTTCAGTCTATTTGTTAACAGATAACGAGATCGTCGATACAAAAAAAAAACACATATAAAGGTACTTGATAGAGTACTATCAGGAAATTGTTCAGTAACTTTTGTTTTAATTTGTTCAGTAACTTTTGTTTTAATGTTTTATATTATTTTCACAACTGTCATCACATTTTTGCATTTATGCTACGAAATAAAAGAAAGTAAAAAAACTAAAGCCTCTAAGGTATCATTGTCATTTAAAAATTTGATAACGACGCGTGCGGTCCTGGTACATCACTATGCGAGATTGACACGCGGCGCGCTCGCAGTACAGTGCGGCATGAGGTGCTTGTCCATGGCAAAATATTTGACATGCCGCACACAAAAGAAACGGTTTCTTTTCTATGCGTGTGTCCAATATTTTGCCATACGATTTTTAAACGAAATTGAGTCCTACTTCAAACTGTGATCACAAAAATATATTTGTCTCTTTTCTAGTCATTGATTAACATATAAAAAACCTCGCCGCACCACGGTGAAAACTGCGATTTTGGGCGCCGCACTGTGGTGTAGTCGTTGATGGCCCGATACTGGACATGCCGCAGTGAACGTGTTAAACTATATGTGTTTCTCCTCTGAAAAAGATGAGACTTTATTTTAATATTTGCACATTTAACATACATATAACTTTTACATTAACAATGTTACTAAAATGAAAAATTTACTAACCTGAAAAAGAAACGACATTTAAAGTTTAATTCTTTAGTTTGAGAAGTTAAAGGCTTGCCTCGACCATGTTTTAACACTGGAGCCATATTGAATTAACAATATAAAGTTACAACACTTACACACAAATTAAACACTAGTTATGGCCCTGCCTTCATACAAAACTGCTGAATACGCCGTTCGCACGGGAATAGAATGTGGATGCGATTTCCCTTAGTTAGCATCCAAGCTTACGTCTTTATAATTATTAAACTGTATAAATTCATTCTTTAACTCCGGTCTGCATCGTGCAGACATGGGTGTAAAAGTCTCATTTTAGCTATTAAATGTAGTTTTTAAGTACATCTGAGTTTTCATTTGGGGCCTCCGGCTGCGGGACATGTAATTCACTTCAACAAATATTATAACAATAATATCAAATAATAACAACAATCAACAAATACAAAATTTATCAATTAAACTACGTACATAATAATTATAATTTTTGAATGAAATGTGCTTTATGTTCTAACGTTACCAAACGACTGCACGTGGCACCTGCGGACAGCGTAAACTGGTTTATTCTGGTTTTGTGCGTGTTTCCACTTTCCACTATCAAGTGACGATTTATTTATTTGTTTTGTTTCGTAATTATTATGGTCAAATATTAATTATGAAACAAATTATTATGGACACGATATTTTATTGTTTCACGGTAGTCGCCTTGTCGTTTGCTCAAGGACGTAAAATTGAATGATATATTTTTTTTATAAAGTCAAAACCATTTTCTTTCAAATAAAAACTTGTTTTTATTGAAAACAAAAGTGTTGCTAGGAATAAGTATAAAATTAAATAGTAATGTTAGGATATCGAAACATTTTTGTATAGGCCAGAACGATATAGTGGAAACGCGCTCTAAGATCTGAGTAATATACATGTCACGGCTAAAGGTAGGTGAGAACATAAACTTAAGATTAGCCGGCTAAACTTAGGTTTATTTTCGACGAGGTGTTAATGTTAGTTTGTTCTATCTTTAGCCGGCTAAACTTAAGTGTAACCGCAGGCCCGTGGCTAAAAATGTCGGGGTGGGTAGATTTGGTTAGCGCCGGGCCGGTGGAGGGCTTGAGGGGCCCGCACAGTGCCAGAAAACACTCGCCCTGTTCCTTACATGTATTATAGTAACCAAATCTACCCACCCCGACTCAGGGCAGAAAGCTGGTGGCTAGGTTAGGTTAGGTTAGAACTCTTAAGACCCGCACGAGCCGAGCGAGCGCAGCGAGCGTGCTGCGGCAGCAGCCGGCGAAGTACCAGAAAACACTCGCCCTGTTCCTTGCATGTATTATAGTAACCAAATCTACCCACCCCGACATTTTTAGCCACGGGCCTGCGGTTACACTTAAGTTTAGCCGGCTAAAGATAGAACAAACTAACATTAACACCTCGTCGAAAATAAACCTAAGTTTAGCCGGCTAATCTTAAGTTTATGTTCTCACCTACCTTTAGCCGTAACATACACACCACTACATATGCAAAAATTTCTCCAAGCTAATTTACCTGTATATGGGTACATTAGGTACACAACAAAGCAGGATTTAAAAGTTATTAAAGGATGTGGTAGCCCTGTCAATAAAACATTTGACTTACATTATTTTTTTTGTACATATTTATTAATCATTGTAACTCTTTACTCTTTGTATTTACTAATTATTATTATAAATAAAAGCTGCCGCACAGCATTCTTTACAGTTTTACCCATATTTCAACATTAAAACCAATATATTCGCAAATAATTTGAACCTTTTTCAATAAAACTGACAACTAACTACGCAGAAACGTCATTACCATTACAATCTGGAATCTGGAATCACTATCTGGAATCCAGATAGTAATTAGTGTGGCCGCTACAAAAAACACTGGGTTCAGCTTTGGCTGGCCAGACTCTACACATAGGTACAGGTCAAAATCATATCTCCTCCATATGCTTTGCCGTATTGGGTAAACATTCAAAATTATGGTAAAATATTAATTAAAGGGAGACCTCTCAACATACTATTATGCTGCTTATGAATAGAAAATTTCATACTCAATAAAATTATATTATTCATTCTAAAAACATTGTCGATTCTCTATTGATACTTGGAAGTTAAAGTATGTAATGTGTTAGAAGCGGATTAAGAAAAAAACAACAAAATAGTTCAAAAATATTTATTACAAATAAAAGCTGTTTCAATAAAATAGCGACATTTTATTCATATTTTTGATACAATTTAATTTGTTTGAAAAATAAACGATATTTTTTTCACTAACCACATCTAACTAACTAGTTATTGCAATACGTATTGCAAAATTAATAATTTTTAATATCGATGCACTAAAATTCAAAGTCACATACGATTAACCCGATTCTATACGCAAATTATTGAGATCATTTCGTCGCGTTGTGCACAATGAAACTATTTAGGGATTTGTGTGTGTCGCTGCAGTCGTGTTGTATTTTATCAACCAAAAGTGGTCGATAACTATTCCTCCAAGATCCACTGATACCTGCCAAATATATTGTTTTTAATTAATTTTTAAATTAAATAATAATTTATTAATTTATATGTTTCATTAGAAGGTTTATTTAATGTTTATGTTTATAAATTATAAGAGTAGAGGTCACATATGTGTTTAGGAAGGAAATCGGAAACCCCAGACGGCTATACAAATAGATACTTATTAGGAATACTAGCTGCGCCCCGCGATTTCACCTTCGTGGCTTCGCTCATATTGGTGTTAGCGTGATGATATTATATAGCCTATAGCCTTCCTCGATAAATGGGCTATCTAACACCGAAATAATTTTTCAAATCAGACCTGTAATTTTTGAGATTTATTATGTAGTTAAGTACATATTATGTAAAATTAAATTGTAATATTGAAATGATTTTAAAAGAGCCACTATCGAGTTTCTCGCCGGTTCTTCTCCATAGATCTACACAGACATTGGGTGTAGTAAAGTTTTTACCTGCTCAAAGTTCAAATGCGTGGCATTATAGGCTTTAAACTTTGTATAACCATAATCTTGAGAGCGGAACGCTGACCAGCTAGCAGCCGAATCTGATGAAATACAAACATAAATCATTATAATTTTGATAGAGCTGTGTGTTTCTCGTTTCCCATTGAGCCCCAAGCGGCCAGATCGGTCCCAGACACAATAGATTTTCTATTGTGTCTGTGGTTCCGGGGCCTGAGTTACTACGCAATCGACAAAATCAAATGGCTTTACAATAACTGTAACATGACTACCTACTACTTTTTATACGACTACTAGCTTTCCGCCCGCGGCTTCACCCGCTTTGACTAAAACCTAATAAATTATATACAAAAAAAACTGCATCAAAATCCGTTGCGTTGTTTTAAAGATTTAAGCATACAATCATAGGGACAGAGAAAGCGACTTTGTTTTATACTATGCAGTGATTAACATTTTATTGTCAATTATATTTCTTTCGAACATTAAAAATTATTATTTATCTAAAAATAGGTTCCAACTGAATTCAAATTAATATAATATAAATAATTAATATAAATATAATATAAATAATTCAATTTTAACTAAAATGACTTACGTTTGAAGTGGTCTCTCCCTTCCTGGCAGCCCGCAGAGCCCGTGACTAAATGCACCGGCGCACTGTGGCCAAAATATAATATTTTAAATTTTTATAAAACTAAATTCATATAAAAAAGAAAGTCATAGTACCTAGTTATTAATAGTTAAAATCGGCTGAACCGATTTCAATGATTTGGATCGTTGTCGACTCTGCTAGGATTTGGATAATTACTGTATTTTCATTACTCTGTGATAATTACAGATTAAATAAACTAAAAAAAAGTAAGTGAGCAGAGCCGGGACAAACAGACGGACAACAATCATGTATTTGAATAATTTAAATTAAATAAAATAAGTCTATTATGAGGCCGGAGATTTCTTTTAATCTTACCATACAAGGAGGAAAAATTGTTATTCAAAGTAATTCTTTAATATAGTATTGGTTAAATACCTGAATGTTCGAAAGCTTTGACAATTAATGAGTAAAATATAAATGAAATATGTACTTTGTTGGTACCTACAGTTGTTTTGAAACAATTTTGTACTAGCTTTTGGTTGAAAGAGCAACTTGAATCTTTTGATTCTGTATCTACTTTTTATATAGTTCAATAGATAGTGCAAGTACGAATTGAATTTTATTTCATCGAGAGAATGGTATAATATATTCACATTATACTAGCTTTTCACCCGCGGCTTTGCCCGCCTTTTTTAAACTTTTGTTTCATGCTTCAGAAAATATTTAAACATTCTAGTTTACAATTTTGTTACTTTGCATAAGAGAGAGGAAATTTAAAGAAAACGCTTTTTTATCAATAAAATTATATTTTATTTATCTACCAAATTTACATACACTTATAAATAAAATCACATATATTGCATTTATCACTAATCTTTGGATAATTCCGAATTTAAAGAATTTTTGAAGTGAAACTTCTTTAGGTGCATTGAGAGTAAAATTTCCAGGTCGCGTCATGGCAATACTGTCACGTCATGGAGTAAGGCGACGATTTTGGTATCTTCGAATCTTGCCAAAGAAATTTTACTTCTAGGTACAAAAAAGAATGAAATCAGACTTTACAAATAAATTTTTTCACAAAATAAACTTAATTTATGAAAAAAAAAATCTAATATAACATAAAAAACATGATTCTTTTAGTGTTTTTGAAATTATTTTACATGTTTAAAGTTACAACTCATATGCCGCATGTTTGTCTTTGACAATCCACACGGAGTCCACAACTTGACCCTTGAGGTCCACATCGACCTGTAAAAGAAACCTTATGTTAAACAATTTAAATTTCACTTTTGCATGACTATTAAATGAATATCGATGTCCAAAATAAAATATACAAACATATCAACTAAAAAAACTTTGAATAGATCCAAAAAATATATAAAAACTAGCTGTCCGCCCCGGCTTCGCCCGTGGTACATATGAAAAATAGATGTTTGCCGATTCTCAGACTTACCCGATATACACAGAAAATTTCATGAGAATCGGTCCACCCGTTTCGGAGGAGTATGCAGACTAACATTGTGACACGAGAATTTTATATACCTATAAGATTATTAAAAAATATAGTTATCTGTAAAAAAAAACTGATACCTACATTATATAAAAAAGTATATTTTTGCCAATATTTAACCATTTACCAACCTGTTCAAAATAAATGTGAGTATTGTTATACGCCTTGAACCTCGTGTAGCCGTAATCACTCGACCTGAAGGCGGACCATTCCGCGGGATGAGCTAGGCAATCCAATTATTTCAATTAACATTTAGTTTTATGACAAAGGAGATTTTTTTTAAGAAAAGGATCAATTTGATCACGAGGCGGGATTCGAACCAGTGCCTTTAGGGATTTGGTTTTTTTTTTCAAAAATTCTGAATACTTTATTTACTAAAATAAAATAATACAACTAGCGGTCCGCCCCGGCTTCGCCCGTGGTACATATGAAAAATAGATGTTGGCCGATTCTCAGACTTACCCGATATGCACAGAAAATTTCATGAGAATCGGTCCACCCGTTTCGGAGGAGTATGCAGACTAACATTGTGACACGAGAATTTTATATATAAGATACAATATTCTGCTTTCAACTGTAAATAGGTTTACATACAAATACGAAGATGTGTGCGAAGTGTGAAGTCTCATTTGACCATTATTTGCTGCCCCCTTACTTTATCTATTGGTGATATTTTGAACAAAAAAATGAAAGAACAATTTTATTGTGGCTATTTTTTTGTGGTTATTTTTACTAAAGTTAAAAAAATACATTTGCATATATGTATATACTATATATATATTATACGTATATATGTATATAAGCAAGGTTTTATCAAAACACTCACGCTTAAACCCATCAGTGTCCTCTTGACAGCCGGCCGAGCCGGTTATGATGTGCACAGGTGCCCTGCAAACAAACATACATTGAATTAATACAAATATAATTAGTATAAACAGCTAAATTAACTCTATAGAGCACGAAAATTTTGCAAGACACAAAAAATTTAACGAAAAATAAAAATTATGAAAAAAAAATCTAGACATTTTTTTTTATTTAAATATAAAAATTAAAATACTGAAGTGAATTTGTACATGCTAGTGAAAAAAAAAAATTCAATTTATACAAGCTGAAGTCATTAAATTGGTGTTTTAGCAATGTTTGAATGAAAACGGTTTAAACTTTAAATGTCAGTTTAAATTATAACGAAAAATTGACTTATTTCTGGTGCATGCTATAATAATATGAGTTATTGTATATAAATTATACTTACCGTAATTTGTATGTAATTTATCATAAGCCAGCGCCGTATTAATACTTTTTATGGCAATAAAAATACTTTTTTGGTTATAACACTCATTATGATCAAACAGGGATTCTTTAGGGTTTTTTCTTGAGTTATTTATTCACGCCAGTAATATTTGTTTATATGTATAAAGAAAAGTATAAAAGTATAACATATATATGTTATATAAAGACTGCTGGTATACATTTTGACTAGCTTTAAAGTGTATAATGAATATATACTTAGAAGTGAAACTTCTTCAGGCGCTTTGAGATTAAAATTTCAAGGTAACGTCATGGCAATACCGCCACGTCATGCAGTAAGGTGACGATTTTGGTGTCATTTAATTTAGCCAAAGAAGTTTCACTTCTGACATGTGAGCTCGGCCAACACATTGTTTTATTATATAGTGAGACTAGCTTACCGCCCGTGGCTTCACCAGCTTTGTCTAAAACCTAATAAATTAGATACTAAAACTCTTGAATCACCTATTAAAAAAACCGCATCAAAATCCTTTGGGTAGTTTTAAAGATTTAAGGGACATGGGGACAGAGAAAGCGACTTTGTTGTATACTATGTAGTGATTACGAGTTAAAAAGAAATAAAACTAACTTACCTCGGGTTAACATAAGGGTGTGTAGTGCCATTATACACCTTCTGGTCGTAGAGCGGCCAAGTGCGCTCGTACGAGTGCTCGTGCGCCCAGATCACAACGTCCACGCCGTAGTCCTTTAGAAGTGGCTCTAGACCTGAACGACAATTATTATATTATTTATTATTGTATGTAGTGTATTTGCATTATGCATTATCTGTGGATCATAATATTTACTATGTGGGTATTTGTAAAATAAATGTCAGTCTTGATTCTAGCCGGTGTACGTTATTTATTCCCGTATTGATTTCCTCATTCATCTTTTAAATATAACAATTATCACGGTTTTTATTAGCTTCATCTGTATGTTTGAATTTGATGTTTTTGGTTTTATGGCATTGAAATACTTTATAAAAATAAATTTATAAAGAATAGAAAAAATTCGATCACGAGGCTGGACTCGAACCCGCATCCTTTGAAAAGTCAAAAGGTCGTGTTCCATCGTTACAATATTGTATTCATTGAAAAATATTTCGTATTGGTTGTCAATCATCTCAATAGATGGCGCGCGGTGTGTCCCTTAGACACATAAAACTGAAAGAATAGAATAAATTCGATCGCTCTGGCTGGTCACGAGTGGCTGAGTTGGTCATGCATTGGCGTGAAACGATGCGGGTTCGAGTCCCGCCACGTGATCAAATTTTTTGGATTTATATTCATCTGTATGTTTGCCTGTAACCGACTACCTAAGACTCGATTGGATTAAACAGACAGATTAAATCACACTTTGTACGCTTATCGCTTATATAGGGCCGGTGACAATCCAATAATCTCATGAATCTACTTTTTCAATAATAAAAACAATAAAAAATTATTTATGTAATTTTTTATAAAAAAGGATTGATGAAAACCCGACTGCTAATAATTGATGTAGCCTATGTCATTACCACAGTTCTGATTATTACGACACCTTATATTTAGTTTATTCTATTCTGTCTGACTCAAAATTGTATGCAAACGTTATTTCTATTCAATGTTAGATACCTACATTACGAATTTGTTTGTATAATGACGTCACAACATGGTGCTGAATCGATCCTGCTCAAAGTTGAATACTCACTAAAAGCGCCAAACAAGGGCAGGCCCTTCCTCGTGTACTCCACACTGCAGTCTATATCGTCCGAATTGCTGCAATACATCGGCCGGTGGCCGTACAATATGATCCACGGACGTTTGGCCCTGGAACCCAAAACCTCGACTCACCAATAGTAGAAAAAATCCGAGGAATACGCTGCTCCCATTGGTTAATGATGACGCTAACGCTTCACGCGATTGGCCCAATGATACGCATGCACACTCAAATGCAAATGAGCGAGTGCAGATAGCGATAAATCTTCTATCTCCTTTTTAAATAGTTAAGAAAGAGACGGTAGATCGCTAAATACTGAGTTAGAAAGAATATAAGATATAGGTATAGGATAGGCCATCAACTACTGGTGACGCTAAGATTCATTGATTGCGAGATATTGCTTTTTTATACTATATTAAGTGAAATAAAGATTATTTTATGTAAAAATAATGATGTTTTGCCCATTTTGGAAGCGTGTATCTTGTCGATAATAATTTTCAAGAAAGACAATAATAATTCTACACTGATATAGACATCCGAATAGATATTAAAGAATAAGTAAGGTAAAGGAAAAGATCTGACAATACCTTGACATGTGCGGTAGAAATAAGGAAGGTAAAGTTTTGAGATTGCCTTTAAATCCTGCCTTTCCAGACCATTTGAGGACATTACATCCTTCCTAATATTACGATATGATATTTGTGTCTGGAGATAGTTTGGAAGCTAGAGAGCGATATAGGCTACATTGCGAGAAGCTAGAAGATAGATAGTTGATACTACAGGAAAACAACCTGCATATAATTTGATATTTAGTTTTATAGCATACAAATGCTTTACAATAGAGATTTTTTTAAAGAATGGAAATAATTCGAATAACTTGAGCATAAAACCGAGGGAATAGAAGAAATTCGATTGCTCTGGCGGAATCACGGGCGGCAGCCGGCAAGGCGAAAGACGCGGGTATGAATTCTGGCAGATTTTTTTTTTTTTCAAAATTTTCGACCTACCTTCATCTCCTGAATTCCAGCTTTACCTCGATTTCCTATAACATGTCCTAAACCTATTTCCAACTTACCAAACCCATAAGCCGGCAGCCCCACGCGGTTGGGCAGGTAATTGTTCCAGCAATCGTCCCCACTGTTACTACAGTACATCGGTCTATGGCCGTACACTATGATCCACGGCCGTTTCGACCTGGGAACCGGTATTTTTTGGTTTTAAACACTTTTTGACGGATTTAAATCGCGATTTTTTTGTAGTGAAACTTTTTAAGACGCCTTGGGAGTAAAATTTCAAGGTAACGAAATGGCAATGCTGTCACGTCATGGAGTAAGGCGACGATTTTGATATCTTTAAAACTTGCCAAAAAAGTTTCACTTCTGACATGTGTGCTCGGCTCACACGCTCTTTTTTATATTACACGCTTGCTATAAAGTGTTCAGATGATGTAGGATGTAATATAATGAACAAATCGCTTTTATATCCGTTTAAAAGTATTTAATTTTTGTTCATTATTCGCTTATATCCAAGAGTTACTTTCGACCGGGATCGTGTTAACTGTATGATGGTGCATAAAGCGTTTGAATAATTCGTTATTTCTATTAAAAATTTTGCTTTTTTTGCTATTTATTGAAGCTAAAAATTAAAAATACAATCGATGTTACAATAGGTGTGCAAATGTGCGATGTTACATGCAGTCAATGCAAGCGCAGCCGCGGAAGGAAGGTAGTTACTAAGTAAAGTAGTACAAATAACTATAAGCTCAAGTAATATCTTTCTATCCTTAAATCTACTAAAATGGGCAAAACATCATTATTTATTGTTAATGATTATTTATTTTAAGTTAGTAGCTAGCAATGATATGAATGTTATCGTAATATGAGTTCTAATTAATATTTAAAATACTGACACTCAAAAACACATACTTTGTCATAAGTTATAGGTATATTCTTTGAATATGTATTTGAAATGAATATAATGGTAAAAAAAAATATATTGAAAAAAAAATTAAAAACTTTTTTGTCTACATAAATTTATTTCAATTATTTTCTACATTGTAGATAATTAAAATGCTTGATTTCAATTATTAGCTACAGCCTCCTTCGAAAACATGCTTTCCAGAAAACAGGACAGAAGTTTTCAACGATGGAAAGCGTGTTTTGTTAATCGATGCAGTAGTTTTTAGTATTTATCGCGAACAGAGGGACAAATAGACGCGGCGGACGACTTTGCATTATGTAATGTTTGTATAATAATTTCAGAATTGACTTCGCCTCTTCACTACTTTAAGGTGGCTTCGGTGGCTACTGCCTTTAATGTGGACCCCAAAATACAGGCTGTCCTAGTTTGGGGTCCAAATGTTACATGTTTGTACCTAACCCACAAATTGATCAATAAATGATTTTTATTTTTACTACTAAGAAGATCACGAAGGACACTATAATTTTTATTTTTAAGTACACATTGTATATTTATTTCTTTTATATTAAAAATACACATAATTAATACCTGTTTTCAGCCGTATTAGCCATTTCCAAGTCCCTCTGCAGCCAATCAAACTGTTCGGCGACCAGCTTCAGGCCGAACTCGAGGAAATAGTAAAACTCCGTGGAAATTGATATAAAATGTACGGGACCCAGGTCGAAGCTGTAGAACAGGCTCTCGTGGCCCGGCATCGAGAAGCGGTTGCGGTAGTTGCTGAAGTTACTTGGAAAAAAAATGAGAGTAGTTCAAAAAAATTTTGAAGTAAATTTCTTTAGGCATGTTAAGAGTAAAATTTCAAGGTCACGTCATGGAGTGAGACAATGATTTTGGTATCTTGCCTAAGAAGTTACACGTGTGCTCGGCACACACACACACACGTGTTCTTTTCTTAAGTTTTGATTTTTTATGTCGGAAAACAATTTATACACAGTTGGTGAATGTAAAAAAATATGAATTCTATCATTATAAGAGCAATGCAATATATTATCTGTAACTGATGTAACGTGATAATATGAGCAATAAACGATTTTTTATATATTATGTATTATTATTTAAAAATACAATGGGGAGGTTTGTATGTATGTATGTATGTATGTAAAGGTTTGTGTGCGTGAGTTTTGTAAATTTGTTCGTGTGCGTGGGAAAAGTTATTAACTGATTTAGAGATGTGTGTGTGTGAATTTTATAAGAGACTAAGCTGATTCGTGGTTGATATGAACTGATAAAGTGATGTGTGTGTGTGTGTGTATGTATGTGTACATGAGTTTAGTACGTGTGTGCGTGTCTAAGTTAAGTGCCTAAGACTCACTAAGCCGCTTCGTGGTTCCCAGGGCAGGTCATATATGGCACAGTGGCGGCCAACGGTTGGATCTGCCTCATGAACTCGTCCCCAACCAGCGCGTTGTCCGTGTCCATGTCGTAGGCGAAGTCACCCACGTGGAGTATCACGTCGAAGTGGTCGCGTTGGGCTTCGTCTTGCAGGTAGGATAGAGACTGGAGATTTGGAAATAAGACGGTAATCTATATATATAAAACTCAAAGGTGACTGATATAGTGATCTATCAACGCACAGGCCCAAGTATCGGGCTGAAATTTGGCATGCAGGTAGATGTTAGGACGTAGGCATCCGCTAAGAAAGGATTTCCCGAAATATGCGGAAACGGGGAAAAACGGGGATGCACGTACAAAGTCGTGGGCGGAAGCTAGTAATATTATAAACGCGAAAGTAGAGATGGATGAATGTTTGTTACTCTTTCACGCACATACAAGTGAACCGATTACAATGAAATTTGGTATGTAGGTAGCTGAAGACCCACAATAAGACAAACGCTATTTTTTATAACGGAAATCAGACAGGAACGGGAACTATGGGGATTTTTCTCTGAAAACGCCAGTGAAGCTATGGGTGGAAATTTAGTCGACTATAATATTTAAACACTGATGAACTGAGGAAACATCTCCTTTTTTTAATTCGGGTAAAAATATGATAGTCAATCAATATGAACACGACCACGTTCGCTGTTCGCGTTCCTTTAAACTGGGTGGAATATTGTAATGCCTCCTGAAGGGAAATTACGTTTAATATTGTAGATAGATAATTTTGTTCAAACCTGTCTGAATCTGTGTTTATTGTTTTCTTATTTAATTCTGTATTTTATCATTATTTTTTGTTAGTTGCTGTATGCGTTATTGTTTGTGAATAAATGTATGATTATGTCTATGTTATTAATCTAGAAAATAAATAAAGCTACATTCAATCAATCCTACTTAAGTCCTGTATAGTCCATATATTTTTATTGCATTGATTGTTGGGTCAAATAAGTCACAAACAAATCATTAAAAATTAGACTTACATGCGCATTTTTGTTGCCCATATCGCCGTATATAGCAGCGCGTACCACCCACTTCTCTCCCTCGGGAGGAGTTTTGAATGAGAACAACTCCGACCATCCATAAGTCGACCCAGCGTGGTACTCTGAAATAAGGAAATTCAAGTATGGCAAATAATATTTGAATTTTAATAAATTTTCGAAGTATGCACTTTACAACAAAAATGCAAAATACCTACACAAATTATTATTATTCATATTTTTGGCCTATTGTTCTACTTTTATTTTTAATGTTTTGTATTCATTAATGTTTTTATATAATGTAGTGAACCTAATAAAATGATTTTATTCTCTTCGTTTTTTTTAGTCAAATACACATGTTTTTATTAGTAAAAATCATTGCATCTAAATTCTAAAGAACAGAAGCGCGAGAACGAAATACGATAGATTTCGAATAAAACATACAGCTTAGACCTAAGTATTCGTATCGTCATTGCGAGCATAACATCATTATTACAATATAAAAAATAGTTCTTTTACGCACGCTTTTAAAATTGCCATTCCAATGTTCTCGATGAAAATATGAATATATCTCGCGCTAGTGCAGATCTGGTTATATGATCAACGAGAAAAAAAGATAAGTTCGATTGTATATAACAAGAAAGTCGAAGCCCGCTTTGTAGGAGAACCAAGATAATCTTTATTAATATAATAGAGCTGAAGAGATGATCTCAGTGACTACTGGTCCGATTTGAAAAATTCTTTCGGTGTTAGATAGCCCATTTATCGAGGAAGGCTATAGGCTATATATCATTACGCTAAGACCAACAGGAGCGGAGCCACGCGGGTGAAACCGCGGAGCGAAGCTAGTGTTTTATATGTTCGAAATTGGGCATACAATTTAATACGAGTGTACACCAAGCTTTATTAAATAAAACCGGTTGGCCTAATCGTAATAAATGTGTGACATTTTTTGCACAATGTGCGAGTTCAATCACTCGACTTTTGACCCAATGCCGGAAATCAGACATCAGACATTTTAGTTAGATAAATGTTGAGATTAGCGTTTGGTGTTATTGTTACAAATAACGATTTGCTAAGCTTGGGCTTTGTAAAATTATACGATATAATATTACTTATAGTACTTAGCTAATTCCTCCAATCAATGCAATTAATGCCTATAAGCATAAACACAATCAAGCAACACACTCCTTTCTACAGTTAGTTATTTTTTCTAAAAGAGAAAACAACAAACTTATGAAATTTTATACAGAACTATCACAACAGAATTTATTTAAAAAATTGTATTGAACTTAAACATGACAAGCGCTTTTGAATCATCAATATAGTAAGAAATTATGACGATTCGAAAAGTGCTTCTAAAGAAGTCTAATTGAATAAATAAATGTTCGAGTTGAGAGTTTGAAATTATTTACATTTAAAACATACCATATCTAGTATCAAACTTAAGATCCTTAAGCGTGACCCTATGTATCCACATGAAGCGTTTCAGCGGTCCTCCATCTGTGAACCGAGTGCGAGTGCCGACAGCCTCCTGGTCCATGATCCCTTGACCGTACTGCACGCGCGACTCGTGCGTGTTGTTGAACGTCGTCCATGTTACCACTATGTCGTTGCTTTTTTCTGCAATTTTCAAATTGAAAATAAAAGACCTTGAAATTTACGCTCAATGTTCCAAAAGAAGTTTTACTTCAAAATTGTTAAATAAGTAAGACAGGAAATTGCTTGTGTGGTTAATACTTAATAGTTGATTCCAAAGCTTTTAAATAATGCAGAAATAATCCTTAAATAAATATAGAATATAAATATAGAATATAATAGAATTATCCTAACATCTTGACCGCCTCCTTGGTACAGTGGTTGACGCGTGAGCGTAGCACCGAGTGGTCCTGGGTTCGATTCCCGGTGGAGACGAAGAAAAAAAAATGTTACGGTCTGGCAGGACACAAAAGGCCTACCTACCACCACCTACTTGTCCCTAAAAGAAAGTCGATCAGTGAAACAGATGTATTCATCTGCCCCTTACCCCACTAGGGGACATAGGGACTTCACTTTTATCCTAACATCTCGTAACAAACATGAGATAAAAAATAAAAAATAAAAAAATAACTAATAATTTTCCTACTATTTTCGATAATGTAAAACTAAACAAGAATAAAGTCATTAAGAACATAGAACAAGAATATTTGTATAATTAATATTACATTTCAAAACTAGTACCACTATAATTAATTATTTAGGACATAAACAGTAATAAATAATGACAAACAGTTAATCTGCTCACACCCTCGCTACAGCCATTATCTATAACTCAAATTGTTTAAACTAATTGATAAGGTTGCTTATTTGTCAGTAGTCACTTGTATGTTGTTATTAATCAAAGTGTTTATTGAGTTTAAATGTAAGATACTTAATATAAAACTATGAGTACAGAGATTAAAATGTTTTAAATCACAAGCATATATTACAGACTAACTGCCTTACGCGGTTTCACCCGCATGGCTCCGCATAATGATATATAGCCTATAGCCTTCCTCGGTAAATGGGCTATCTAACACCAAAATATTTTTTTCAAATCGGAACAGTAGTTCCTGAGATTAGCGCGTTGAAACAAACAAACTCTTCAGCTTTACAATATTAGTATAGATTACAATTTTCTTCTGAATTTTTGCATAGGTGAAGTTATGCGCCATTGTTATAAAAAATGTAGTAATCATTTAATTTAACAGCCTGTCACACAAATAATTTGTAGAATTCTCTTATCTTTTGAATGCTTGAATGCTTTAAAAACATAATTTATGTACCTAAATTATGTTTTTAAAGCATTCAAGCATTTCCAATACCTTTTGTTAATGAATATTTAACTTGATAAATAGTTTTAACACATATAGCACACAATTAAAGAATATATACTTTGATATTTCTGGTTATTGCTCAATATCTATAATACCTATATGGAATACTAGCTGTGCTCTGCAGTTTTACCCGCTCCTGTTGGTCTTAGCGAAATGATATACAGTGGTGGACGTTTAATTAGAAACTCGTAACACGATGAAGTAGTCATCAAATTCATTTAACATTTACGTATTAACGTATTAAAGATTAAGTATTATTTCGTATGTAATAGAGCACCCGTTTATCTATTTTTATAAGACAATGCTTAATTTTAATCAAACATTAGCTTAAATTAATAAAATTAAACAACTTTAAGTGAAACCTGATTTCCGAGTATTTTCAGTCTGGACAACAAATTAGAAACAGCATGCTTCGCGTGATCCAAAGTCAAAACCTGTTGAAATGCCGCCAATATTCTTTCTTCTACAAATATTTTCACCGTTTTTTAAACATTCTATCTAAAAGTTTCTGAAAATTAATTTGCTTTACAGTATAAATGGTTAAAAGTATGATTTGTGACCAATCAACAAGAAAAATAATTTTAAGTTTACATTTTGACAAAAACTAGAGTTACAGGAAAATTGCAAATCATTTAGAGTGTTCGATAAAAATATATTCAATGCTATAGTTTATTTAAAAGAGCATGGTACTTCCGAAAAAGTGCCTAGAAAAGCTCTATCATGAAAAACCACTGCACGCGAGGATAGGCAAATGATTCTTTTGGCAAAGATGGATCCATTTAAAAGTTCAAATTCTATTATAAAATTAGTTTTTTCCGAAGATGAACCTCGCAATGTGTCGATAAGATCGGTTCGCAGGCGGTAATTTGAGGCAAAATTTTTTGGAGAGACGCCAGGAAAGTACAGCTTCTTACAAGGAAGGGAACAACGTGTTTCATTTACTTAGAAATAATGCTAGTGGACAGTTATACGCCAGTGAAAAAGTTTTATTTTGGGATGAAACTAAAATTAATTTATTCAATTTTGATGGCAAAGGATACACGCGTCGTTAAGTTAAGCAGGCCTTAGATAATAAATAAACAGTTAAGCATGGCGGAGGAAACATTATAGTATGGGCATGTATGGGGTTGTTTTTAGACTGTTATAATCTTTATAGACAACAACGGCTTTACAACGTCGTGCCTTAGATTGTATCGACGCCCCCCGCGAATAATCCGGTAATGACCTATTACGGGGTTTTTCATGTTATGCGTTTTTCGGCATCTAGAAGTTAAAATACACCATGTAAATTTTTTTCAGAATTTTTCTATTTTTATTTACGAAGATATGAAAAATTACGCGTATATTCCATAAAATAATACTAAAATGTATTTTAAACGAATAATATGGTTTTAGATCTTTACGAAAAATAATATCAATATGCTTCGACAGTAAACATTGTTACGATATTATTTAGGTAAATAGTTTTCTACATTATTTAAGTAAGTGCTAGTACAGGCTTATTCGGGGTTTTATTAAAAAATCGATTTCCAGATACATTCATTATGGAGTGCAAGTATGCAAGGTATTGGTATGTAAGGTATTATGCAAGGTATAAACACTTTCTATTACTGAGCAAATGATTTACACGGCCTTAGAAAAATTAAAAGAGATGAAAGTTTGATAGATAAACGAGGCAGGCATCAGAATAGACCACATCGAAACCTTCATCTTCATTAGATGCTGGTCGTCCGACTCAGGTTCTACCTGCTGCCCACAATTAAAAGCCCCCATCAGTATGGTTTCATGCCACAGAGGAGCACCGAGGACGCCCTCTATATACTGGTGGGCCACATCAGAAATAAGAGGGAGGAGAAGAAGATTTCTGTTGTGGTATTTCTGGACATAAAGGGAGCCTTTGACAGCGCCTGGTGGCCAGTCATAAAGGTGCGGTTGGCCGAAGATGGGTGTCCGGGGAACGTAAGGCGGGTGATCAGCAGATACCTGAGTGGAAGAGGTGTGAAAGTTACCTAACTTTCACACCTCTTGTCCCCCGCATACCTGCGGGTGTGAAGTGAGGTAGAGAGACCAACAAGGGGTGCGTGCAGGGTTCCATAGGTGGGCCGCTCCTGTGGGTCCTCTTGCTGGATCCTCTGCTGTGGATGTTAGAGGAGATGGATGTGTTTTGTCAGGCTTTTGCCGACGACATTGTGCTAGTGTTTGATGGAGATACTGCTTTAGAAGTAGAGACGAAGACAAACTGCACATTGAGGAAAATTGACGAATGGGGTGTCAGATATAAACAAAAATTCGCACCACACAAGACATGTGCCCTGCTCTCGACACGAAAATTAAAATTTGACATGCCACGACTTGTAATGGGGAGTGTGGACATCCAATATTTCGAAAGTATTAAGATACTGAGCCTTACTATTGATGGCGGCCTGATATTGACCGAAACGTCGGGAGCGTTTGCAAAAAGGCAATCGCCCGTTATAAGCTATTAGCAAGAGCAGCTAGAGTAAATTGGGGGCTTAACTCCCAAGTAGTTAAGACTATATATATCGCAGTTATAGAACCGACTATATTGTATGCATCAGCATTCAGCAGCGTGGGCACCCACTACGGAAAAGATGGGGGTCCAAAAGAGGCTTAACACCGTTCAACGGGGTTTTGCCGAGAAGATCTGCAGAGCATATCGGACTGTCTCCCTGAACTCTGCGATGCTGTTGGCTGGGATTCTCCCTCTTGACCTCAGGATACTCGAAGCTTCGAGGCTTTATGAGATCAAGAGGGGTGTGTCGCACCCGGCGGTGTTGAGGGACAGGGAGGTGGAACGAATGGCTCTTGCGATTGAGGACCCACATTCGGCAGAGCAGGTAGAGCTGGGGCTCGGCTTGATAAATGAGGACACCTATGCTGACGTGGTTAACAGCCACGTCCACAGGGTCTATACGGACGGCAGCAAGATTGAGGGTCGAGTCGGAGCCGCCTTTTCCGTATGGAAAGGTGATGCCGAGACAAAGGCCATTAAGCTTGCGTTGCCACCGTATTGTACCGTCTATCAGGCTGAGCTCCTAGCGCTCAAAAGAGCAGTAGCCTGCAAGAGTGGAGCGGCAAAGGTCGGTGTCCTTATTGACTCCAGATCGGCGCTCCAGGCGGTTACCCTGAGTTCCCCTCATCCCCTGACTGTACAAACACGGGCGGCCCTCCGAAAAGCTGCATTGCAGAGGCGGGAGGTCTCCCTGTTTTGGATTAAGGCGCACGCAGGGCGGGGAACGAACGGGCAGACGAGCTAGCCAAGGAGGCCGCTCTGGGGTTGAGGAGGAAACCGGATTACGATCTGTATCCTGTTTCATTCGTCAAGCGTATTTTGAAACAGGCTACGATCAGCGAATGGGATAGGAGATACGATGTAGGAGGAACGGCCGGAGTCACGAAGCTCTTTTTCCCAAGCGCTGCTGCTGCATAGAAGGTAGTCGGCAAAAAGACATCACACACCACACCACACAAGTACTGACTGGTCACGGTAGACCATAGTATAATTTTCATGATTATGTAATCATGTGTAATAGTCGTGTGTTCAGTGCAGTGTCTATTTTTTATAATAATAATAACTATCGTGTTTTGTGAAACAATCCAAAGTTGTTTCATTTACTAAAATGTCCTGTATTTCATAAAATATTATAATAATCATCAAATAATACTTAAGTGAACTATTCGAATAAACAGTAATAGTTATAACAATAAAATGTACGTTACTGTTAAACAATCGAATAACCAAATAATAGATTTTTACAAATGTTCAGTATACAAAACAAATAACACGAATATTAGCGCAACAAGATATTACTGTTGCCGTCGAAAATATAAATTTACACGAACAATATCGTAAGTGACATTACTGACCAGAGCTTGACCTACACTAGTATAGTAAAATGCATCCAGCTAAATTATAACGAAGCCCTTGGGACTACTTAAATTTTGTTGAAATAACCAGATAGCTGAAAAAATTAGCTTCCATATGCGATATTAAAAGTCTCTGATACTTTTTGTTTAATGGAGATATTAAGGAAAAATGGTTTTTTATTTTTCCTGAACATTTTCACTTTTACGATTACCGGATTATTCGCGGGGGGCGTCGGTATGAGATTTTAACACGTTTGCAAAAACATATTTTCTAATAGAATTGGAACCTTTAAATGGATCCATCTTTGAGAAAATAATTATTTGCTTATGCTCGCGAGCAGTGGTTTTTCATGGTCGAGCTTTTTTAGGCACTTAATCAGAAGTACCATGCTCTTTTAAATAAACTGTAGCATTGAATATCTTTTTATCAAACACTCTAAATGATTTTATTCTTTCCTGTAACTCCAGTTTTTGTCAAAATGAAAACTTAAAATTATTTTTCTTGTTGATGGGTCACAATTGTTACTTTTACCCATTTATACAGCAAAGCAAATTAATTTTCAGAAACTTTTATACGGAATGTTTAAAAAACGGTGCAAATATTTGTAGAAGAAAAAAATATTGTCGGCATTTCAACAGGTTTTGACTTTGGAACACTCGAAGCATGCTGTTTCTAATTTGTTGTCCAGACTGAAAATGCTTGGAAATCAGGTTTCACTTAAAGTTGTTTAATTTTATTAATTTAAGCTAACGTTTGATTAAAAATAAGCAATTTATTATAAAACTAGATTAACGGGTGTTCTATTACATATGAAATAATGCTTAATCACTAATACGTTAATACACAAAAGTAAATAAATTTGATGACTACTTCATCCTGTTACGTGTTTCTAATTAAACGTCCACCACTGTATAGCCTATATAGCCTTCCTCGATAAATGAACTATTTAACACTAAAATTTTTCTAATCAGACCAGTAGTTCCCGAGATTAGCGCGTTCAAACAAACATACTCTTCAGCTTTATTATATTAGTATAGATTTATTTATTTTTGTTTCCATATAATTGACAAAATTTGAGATGTTGAGATGTTTACATAAATTCTAATTTCAAAATATTAACTTTTTTTTTTTAAATTATTAACACGAAAAACTAGGTAGGTACTTAATTCGTAATATGAAAAATATTTCCTATGAATCACTTAAATGGAAATTTATATCGATAAATAATAGGGCGTGCAATTAGAATACGTACTTACTTAGAAAAGTATGATTTATCAAACAAAGAATTATCGGAAATCAATTAACTTGAATCACTTACCACCAAAGGCAATGTGAACTTGTTCTGGCTGGCAATAAGCGCAATTATAGCCAGGATTTACACGACTTTCCTCCGATGCCGATGTTACGGACACAAATAATATTATGAAAAACACCTTCATTGTTTACTGAAAGCACAGAAACACAACCGCAATACTAGGCTATCGCATATTAACTAAATAGGAAACTATAATTTGAAGTTTATTAATACAACAAGTACGTCTTTGTACTATCTATTATTGTTTGAAAATGTAAACAATTTAAATTTTATGATTTAGCGCAATTATTGAATAGCTGACCGATGACGTTCGTTGACATCTTGACAGCTGACCACCAGCTGACATTTCACATTAGGAATGTTGATAAAATATCGATATATCGAAATTATTTATTTCGAAATATCGATATTTATTTAAGATTACTAATATTTTTTTGGACGATATAGTGATATATCGATAGTTCGATATTGAAATATCGATATATTTTTTTCCGTAATTTTTCTACAAAATCATCGTAAACTTAATCGACCGTAATGATTTTAAATACCTCTTTATATGTTCTGTGGTCACCAGCGTGCAGCGACGATATGGTCACGCGCACCCTAGTGCCATGTTATTTAGATTTATATGGAATTTTAGTAACAAGACCGCCTTTTTGTAGGTACCAGGTACCTACTTACGTTATTATTACTTGTATACGTAGTATATTATTATTAGTCTGTGCTACTACTAATTTCAACGGCTGCCATGCATATACCCAAAATATATATACCTACTTGTAATAATGTACTACCACAGTATTACAATATTATTTCCTACAGTAAGGAATCGCCTTTGATGTCGCGCGATGCCGCCGCCAGCGTAGGTACTTACGCTGCCACACGAAAATACGCTAGGATTGCAACAAATGGGAAATAAAACAATTGCTTATTAACATTATGATGAAATCATTTATTCATATGTACATTCAAAATAATTGCGATTATTAAATCTGATGTAATTATTTGTTCATAAATATATAATTACAGATATTGCACTGCTAAATATTATTTACGTGGACAATTTATTTTTGGATGTTCTTAATTGTATATTATAACATTTAACTAAGTAATGCATTCGCATTGGGATGTACAATCTGATTAGAAAATAATGATGACAACATATACATAGCTTTGATTTTAATTCAACAGATACAATTAATACAATCTTTCTGAAATATTGTTTCCTTCTGGGATTTCAATGTAGATTTACATCCGTAAACGGAACAGTTTGTGCGCGCCATAATAGAATATGTATGTATAATAAAATTATTACACAAAAAATACGACTGCGTCAGCCTTTCGCGCTAGGTAAGGCAAACTAAGCGTGTTTGCCTTACGCGGCCCGCGTCGCCCGACCCCCGCCAGTTCCCCTCCGTTTCTCTGCACAAGTACATTCGTCGCACTACTGTAGGAAATATGGTAATACTGTGGTACTACCCTTGGGTTTGGCAATATGGGCTAGGTTGGGGCTAGGTATTGTTTTTGAAGTGAAAACTTCTTTAGCGGCGTTGAGCACTTTTTCTGTAATGGGTATAAAATCTTAAACTCGCGTCTGGGTCACGTGTCGATCGAAAAAGCGTAAGGTACGGACATCGAGATAATAATTATGTACTACGTACAGCTACATACTATCTCTATGAAGACGGATGGATATCAAACATGCTCAACGTTATTAATCAAGTTTTCACTTCTGCCGGCACTCCCGGAGTGCAACCCGTCTTTTTTTTATTAAAATTAATTAATAATTAGAATAAATTAGAATAAAACAAAAACTCAAGTAAAAAAAGTAATCATTTATTTTATAATATATCGAGATCTTCACTTGTTTTTTAATCCATAAAAAATATTATTTAGTCTTCATTTATTATTCGTTCACTTGCATACAACCCAAATACAACAATTTTAATATACATCGAAGGATTTAAAAAGATTTTCATCTTTGTTATAGTCAAAACATTATTAATTATGGATACATTTTCGGTAAAACTCTGTGTCCTATTAGATGGTGTCCCCTGTATGTGTAAAAATCTCGAATCATTTCTTCCCTTCTGCTATTGACCACGGACGCGAAATAGTATAATATTACTGAAAAAAAAGGATTATTTACATAATGTATCAAATTAGATAAGTTTTATTTTTTTTTATTGTAAAAGTTGTATTTTTTATAGGATTTCTGTTTATTATGAGAAATTAAAAATGAAATAGAGAAGAAAG
>CAJQZN010042967.1:0-39290 GCA_907164685.1 Colias eurytheme
ATATTTCGGGAAAAATGAACCATCTTCGAATGGCCACAGTTTAGTCGTTATGAGGTTTAGAGAGCTGTAATTAGGCTTAAATTGTTGCAAATTTAATAACCTTAATTTATGTACTGAATGATACTTGTCGGAAACGCATAGTTTATGACTTTTAGAGCAAAAAGTGAAAAAAGTCCAAAATTTTCGCAGTTTATCACGTGGTGCGCAGCGAGCACAACTTTTTCGAAGTTGCAAATTGGGATTTACATCACCCTAACTGATCCAAACAACATACCAAAAATTCAGATCTACATCGTGCTTTGCGAATTTAATGTTAATTTCCACTGGCCTATAAGCAGGTTTTAACGTCCCAAACTTTTTATATCTATTATTTTTTAACAAAATAATTTCCTACAATAAATTCATATTATTATACAAAGATTGCTTTATTTTTCAACCTTGTCTTTTATTCGATATTCGATAGGTACTAAAATATATGATGACTATGTAGTACATATCTACTTAACTTAAGTAAGATGGCTCTTAAACATATCTTATCTCATAGACAAAATATTTAATGTTGTATCGTTTTAACTAAAAAGACAGAAAATGTTTCTTTTTTCAGTTTTTAATTATGCCTTAAAGGCAAACACTGCCTTAAATTTCAAATAATATAATTTAAGAATATCCATAGCTAAAATACCAATATGAATTTATTCCTCTTTATAATACCTATTAGTGCCTAGATGAGATTGTTATTGAAAGTTTGTAAAAAAATCGCAATGACATTGGTAATTGGAAAACAATAGGCCATGCGTAAGTAAAATATATTGTGTTTACGAAATTTCACGTCAAATTAAAATGGCAAATTAAAAAGAAGCCAGTTAGCTGATTACTCGATAATAATACTTTGAAAATGCTTATGTTGTTAACAGGTAAGTTGAAGAAACTTTTAGATTTTATTATGATTGATTGCAGAATGCAGATGACTTATAGCTGTTTCTATTATATTTTTAATATAGTTTACCTATGTACCTATATTATAGTTATGTACATGCATACCTATAGGTACTACACTAAGACGTTACTATCTATAGATAGTAACGTCTTAGTGCATCTCTATGGTATTAGGTACATAAATATAAAAAGTTCTGAGCTTTTCCCTGCTTCGCCCGGGATGACTCGTTAAAGATATTAGTATATATAGAATAGGAAAAATTCAATCTTTATAAAATTGCTCCAGATTTTTCCTCCTTTAATTTTCTTACATAATATAATATAAAATTTTATAAATAAAACAAAAGAGGGTATTTCAGTTTTCAGTGCGGTGATCCTCTTTCCTTGCAATTCTACCACAGCGCTCCGATGCAGACTGGGCAACTATTTTGTGTGTGGAAGCGATGGCTTCACGTATTTCAACATGTGTGATTTTGAATCTGTCAGGTCCATAAGACCTAACCTTTTTATAAGACATGAAGGGAGGTGTGAGCAAAGTGGTCCTACTGAAAGACCAAGAATGTCTAAGGATAACGGGTTACCTAAGAGGTTATTTTTTATTCAGTAATTAACTCAATATGATTTAATTTGTAAAACAACCAAAATATATTAAATAATAATAATACTCATTCATTTAGTGTTTCGCATTTGATTATAGTGTCTTTTCGTTTCGTATATAATTTATTAATAAAAATCTCTTCTCTTTATGTCATTTAACATATATCCTGGTAATCTTCATGTAATACATTATTACATATAACTTATATGTACGCTATTATCTACTTTAAAAATATGCTCTCCGTTTATATCTAACAATACAAGCGCAAAAAATGAATATTATATCTGTTTGCAAACATATATGTATAGTAATTTCGTTTAATATACTTACTATATTATCGTGTAGAGAATAGTAATATTACAATTTTGGAGACCTATAGGTAACACACGCTGAACCGATTTATAAAATGTTTGGAAAGTAAATAAAATTAAAATATTAAAACACATTTCCCAGGGGCTTTAAAGCTAAAAGACATCACTGGAGGAAATCAAAGGGAATAGGAATTTTATCACAGATATTACAGTCACAGAGTAAGTAATAAGGTGAATTAAATCTTTCTTTCTTTATAATATAAGTATAAATATTATACAATTGTTTTAAAAAATTGCTTAATTCATATATTTTTTTTAATATTTTCAGTAAAACTGAGTGCTTTCAATTTCGAACACAATACTATTAACACCCAAGGAAACAACAACAGATTTGAGATAACCATAAACACGGGATGTGCAAATAATGATGTTAAACGATGTTACGTGATAGATCACTAATAAAAGACTCTTATTTATACTATATTTTTGAATATAAATAAAACGTTAAAATATTTTACAATTTATTTTATTTCTGTCCTAAAATAGAATCTTTCCAGTAGGTATTTTAACTACTTTCAATTAATTATCTGCCTTGAATTTTAAACGTTATTATTTATGCCTTTGCTAATTTCTCGTCAAAACTAGAAAACGATAATTATAACAGTAGTAGTTATAATGATGAAGAAAATAATATTAAGTACACTGATATTGATATTTTTGTCACATTTTAGAAATGCAAAGTTTTTCTTCCATTACATAAAAATATGTAAATCTTCAAATAGTATAAGAATGTTAAGTATCGAGAAGAATTTTATTTTACAGAATATAAATAAAATATATATAGAGAGCTATAACAGAAAACAAAAGTATTAACTCTCAAGTCAAGATTTTTAACATTTTACTAGGTATAGGTATTTATTATAAGGATACAAAAGTCCACAATGTTTCGTGGGAAGTGCGAAAAGAAAAATAGTGCTAGTTATAGGTGATATTAAAATTTCACGTTTAACAGTTCAATTAAAATGGTAAATTAAAAAATAATAAGTGATTTTTCATTCCACAAATCATTTGGAAATGTTCACGCAAGTTGTGAGTAGTAAGTAAAAAATCTATGTAATTTAATTTATGTGCAATAGTAATTAGTAATTACTATATTTATAATCAATAAATGGTGTATAGTTTTTATATTATTGTTTACAAAAATTACATATCTTAATCCTTGATAGTTTGACTTGTGTTTTATTAATCACTACATATTATAAAACAGTCGCTTTCTCTGTCCCTGTATGCTTATTTTTTTTAATATACGCAACGGATTTTGATGCAGTTTTTTTTAATAGATAGTGTGACCCAAGAGGAAGGTTTCAGTATATAATTTATTAGGTTTTAGAGAAAGCGGGCGAAGCTGCGGGCGGAACGCTAGTATCATTATATTACACATATCGCTTTATCCTGTAAGATAAAATCCAATTCGTTCGCCAATCACATTTTTCCAGCTTTCCAATTATTTGAATTTATTTCATATTAAAGAATTTAATGATATTTTATTTGATAGCCTAAGCACTCAAGATATGTTTCAGTTTTCAGCGTTGCAATCATCTTGCCATACAATGCAGATACAGCGGTGCTCATGTGCACATATGGAGAGCACCCTGTATGCGGTAGCGATGGCCTCACCTATACTAACATGTGCGATTTGGACATCGCCCGGTCCTTACGACCAAACCTCACTATGAAACATGTCGGCAGATGCAGAGATCTCGTTCATACGTATGCTAGAACATACGTCGACGATGATGACTTTTATTTGGAACGCGAGTTTTATGGGTTACCTAAAAGGTTTGTTCATATCAATTACATTTACCTACTTGGGATCAGTAAATTTGGGGATAGTGTCTGAAAAAATAAATGATAAATATTTTTTTTATACGTATCATAATATGTTTATAAATGAAGTATTTGTAGTTATTTAATTGTTGTTTTTTTTTCCAGACGTCCGTATAAAAAGAAACATTTAAAACAATTTAAGAAAACCATTCTATCGGAGATGATTAATACACAAAGTAACTATTTTACTAATGTTCATACTCAAAATTAAGTATTAATGACTGTTATTATAGAATATTTTATCTTTCAGCAAACATAGGAGCATTTGAATTTTCACACAATAATGTTAATACTCAAGGATGCAATAATCGATTTAAAATAAAGACCGGATGATGGTTTTCAAATTAAATGAAATGAAATTTGATGTATAATACGCAAATATATTGTATTACATGGAATTCACTGTTTTTCATTTCAATTTGTTATATTATATTGAAACTGTAGGTAAATATCTCAGTTGGACATCTGCAGTCCATCTAACTAATGTTGGCATATTGATAATGGCTTTACCTAAATGTTATGCCTTTAGTAATCCACAAATCTAAGCAATATAACGAAAGGTTAAATGTTAATAATCTTCTGAAATACAGCCTACTAACATCTACCTACTTATATTTTTATATGATCTGTGGTAACACCAATTGAATTAGCCAAATCAACTTTGTGCTCAAATCTTTATACCTTTCTATCTATGCCAATATAACATAATAGTTTTATAAAAGATCACGAACACACATATTTATATTAATTATCTGTGACATAGGTACGTTATATTTGTATAATTACAAAAATATATTTGTATAATACTCAGTATGGTTTTATTTCATCATTTCATGACATAAAGCCTAAAATATCCAGATGCTAATCCGCATAGTCGAAACCCTCTAGAAGGTTAGAATGTATCAAAATAAACACAAACATATCACATAATAATAAGTAATGATCACGACTTGATTTTGCCCATATGTCAAAAAGATTTGTTGTTATCCTGGCCTATAGCCTTTATATCATAATTACCTAGGTTATAATCACATATAGATTAAGTATTTTTTATCTGCAACATATACGTTACTCAATGTTACGGTGAAATTAATTAAAATGTTTAATTAAAGCTTTCAATTATGATATTGGTTGATGAAAACCAGTCGACAAAATGATCACATCGTATACGCGTGAGTTACTTTTACAAAATACAAATCAATCAGTAGATATATTATTATCTAGCGCAAAGTAGACCGTGTCAATACGTCATAAAAAGTTTTAATAATTTAAATGATTACAATAAAATATAATATTCCATACTAATATTACGAAGTTCATTTTTTCAGTTATCATTTTATCAGTTTTCCTGTATACAACATATCCTATACATCACAGTGAAGCTGCAAGAATTACATGCAAATACGGCGAGAAAATACTATGTGGAAGTGATGGCTTCACTTACAATAACATGTGCGACTTGCGAATTGTACAAACCGTTCGACCTAACCTCACTGTGAAGCACCTGGGATCATGTAAGGCAAGAAATGGACGCCTCTTAAACACGCTGTTAAAAATCATCGAACTGCAAAATAACATGGTTGAAGATAACGCTCTAAGGAGTAAAAAACATAGGTTTTCCAAGTCAGTAGTGTAACAAAAAGTAAAAAGTTTTTAATTTAGCAACGTTTTACTAATTGATCTCCTTAACTGCATTTTAGGACACCCTATTGTAAAGAGGTGAAATTAAATAAAAGACAAAAAAGTGATTTAACAAGGATGCTTTTATCACAAATGACAAACATTCAGGGTAAGTTATTTCGAAGTCCAGTCGATAAAATCTTGGAATATTTATGATCCACTTTAATATCATCAAATCTGAGTTTATGGGCATTTCTTTTCAAAAATTACGTGCTGATTTTTTTAATAATTGGAGTAAAGGTAAGATTATAGTGTAGATATACATATATAGAAAATTATAATTCGATATTTTCTTAGTAAAAACCCTCTGTTCTTCCACCTGCAAAGTTGAGAATGCTCGTTCAGCGTTGGTTACAAAATATTCCACGATAGTATAACCAATTATATAGTCTAACTACTAAATTCATTGTTATATTTCAATTATTTAATGTAACACGTTTATTACAGAAAATATAGGTGCGTTCGAGTTTTCAAATAATACAATAAACACCCAAGGAACTGGCAATTTATTCAAAATAAAAACTGGATAAATTCTATATAAAATCTCATATGAATACGTTTTGTGTTTTATTTATCATCCATTTATCTGCATTAATTTTAAAAGATTAGTCCTGAATCATAATATAATGTATAGGTTATCAAGTTAAAATTGAAAACTATGGACAGTGAAGTGGCAATATTTGAAAAATATGTAAAAATCTAAACTATGCATATATAATAATTAAACTGTGTATGTAGGTATGTATGGTGTCAATAAAAGTAACAAAGCCAATAAAGGCGTAATTAATTTCAATTATCTAGTGTGTAATGGAAGTTTAATTTCGTTGCAATCAAATTTACACATTGCGCTGTGAAATTATGATTAATTGCACTTTGCCTTATTCAATTCGTCTGATTTTCCATAAATCAAATTGAACTATACATTCAATAGCACAATGCTTTTAAAAGTGAAGAGTGAGTACACAATTTAATAATTATAGAAAGTAATTAATTAATAATTTAAAAGTATACATCTTTATTTGTTTACAGTTATTGTGCTTTTCGCATTTTTTCCATATCTCACAGCGCAAGTTTTAAAATGCATTTACGGTGACCGAATCGTGTGTGGAAGTGATGGATTCACATATTTTAATTTATGTGACTTAGAAATCGTTAGGACCGTCCATCCAAATCTGCATATCAGACATAATGGACCTTGTAATGAAGTCAAGACTCTGGACAGAAAAATTGAGATTATTTCAGCTCGTGATGACGTCGCTCCACTGCGCAGGAACAGAAATTCAAAGTAACGTATTTAATTTCTTACAAGTTAAAGAATTTTGATACAAGTAATTCTTGTAATAATTATTAGAATTTACCTACATCCATGTTCAAATTATTCGCAATGAAGGTGTTTGAAAAAGACAGCCACAAATAAATTTAAAAACTTTTTTTTTTTCATTATCAGAAAACCACACCACCACCACCACAGTGCTCGTGACGATTTTATATTTAATAATATAATGTCGCAGATGTCCAAGATAAGTAAGTCATACTAAAATTATAAATTTTAATTGAGAAATTATGACATGATGAGTTGCATTTAAATTTGATATATTTTTTTACATTTTACAGCAAAATTGAATGCTTTCCAAATGACTGATAATGCTGTAAGCACACAGGGTGAAAATAATCTATTTGAGATTGATTTCGGATCAAACGATTCAAGTCTTCGCAGAAGAATGGGACGTAAATTCAAACAGAGGAAATCAAAAATCTTTTAAAAGCAAAGTTAAAATAATATTGGTTTATTTGGACAAAGCGCACAACTTTTGTTTTTCTTCTCTTTCATCTTGTTCAAAATTAAAAGTGTCGTCATAGTAATTGAACTGAAACAATTTTGTTCTATGTTTATTGTCAGATTTAGCTCTATTTACACATTTCCCATTGTACATATAGTGCAGGTTTTTAACAGTATTTCTATTATAGTCCAAGTGGCACAAATTATTATATGTTTGATCGTTACTTCCACAAACAGGAGCATATATTTGACAGATTCTCTTACATTTCCCTCTATGTACTACTTTTAGACTTGGGTTCCTTTTCTGTGCGATCCAGAAATGTTTCCTAGATGCAAACGTTTCGAAATTGGACGCACACAGAGGGCTATGTATGTAATTGTAGTTAGGCCTTGGTAACACATCACCACGTGTAAATAATGCTAGAGCAGTTAACCAGATAGCTGAAACAATTGAATAAAATTGGAATATTAACATTGTCCGTCATAACTCGCTATATCCAGTAATCAGATTAATTATAATAATTAGTATGTTCTGCACAAAGAAATGAATATTTAGCATTGATGTTGCAGTTTCTTGGAACCTTAATTAAATGCATGTTAGAATATTCTTAAAAAACTTCACTATCTATCTAATCCTAACCAAACTGATTCCTGAAAACGAAATAGAAATATATAATTTTTTAAGTTACAAAACTTACCAGTAAGAAACATGTCCAATCAAATATCATTAGCACAAAATACGACTGACTTTGTATGGAGTCTAAATACCAATTCACATTACATACATTCAATGTTGCGTTTTAATGGAAAATTTTATTGGCTAATCATTTAAGGCAATCGGCTATAATTAGTCCCAGTATTATCAACTCTTTATTAGGTAATATACCTAGATTTCTAAGATATTTGATGTTATGAATGGCTTGAATGCTATTTTAATTACCTATACAATTTATTTTGCCATCAATCATAATTCATAACTTTGAACAACTCGAAATTAATGAGGAAAGAAACATAAAATGAATAGATAGTCGATACCCATTCTAACTGAACTAACATTTTCTTATAATATTTATAAATTTCAATCAGATAATAATTGAGTTATTCATAAGCTAAGTTCATAAGGAAGTTAGATACACAATAAACAGGTCAGTTTTGACAATGTCTATAGGCACTGCCTTTTTTGTATCGGAATAATTGCTGGCTATGTAGGTTGTGTATGGTTACGTACTAGAACTGAGGCGTTAGAAAACATCGAGATAAATATCTCGTTGCAACAACAGAGAATACTTACAAAATGACGCCCACGCAGATGATCTTACCGGTGTTTTAGTTAGGGTCCGTTTTAAAATTTGTGTTATGTAACATGTTTCTATTTATTTGTTATTATTTCGGTACAAATGAAGAAGGTACATACCCGTATATATTATATTGGATTTTGGAATAGCGTAGTTATTTAAGAGTATATTGAATAGATTAAATTTAAGTGCAAGTGGTTAAATTATGCATTTTAGATTTAACATTGCAACGGAGGCTTTATGTACCCTAGCGGCTAGTCTGTTTATAAAACCAACTGTAACATAAATAAACATCATTACCACTATTAAGTACTTGCTTACATTATTTTATGATGTTGTGGTGTGTGTGCAAGCTTACATCCACAGATAATATAATACTATTACAGCGTTGCCATAACGTTATTGCAATTTAATATACCTTACTAAATAATTTTCTATTCCAAGAAGATACCATTACCCTCTTCTAGGCTTCTTGTGAACTACATAGGTATACTGTATTCAGGAATGTCAAATAACTGCTGTCGGCGATTGCATGATCTTGACGTTTTACTTGAAACCAATTGATAATCTCTACTAGTACTACATTCAAATAACAATCATGCAATATCGCAGTAACAAATAACAATACGGCGCTATCTTGATAATTCTTGATTGAGCTTTTGTTCAAGCCTGATCGTTCCTTCCTTCCTTTATACGGTTGAATAGATATATAATATGAATAACGTAATAGTAAGCCGATTAACTGTTTGAACTTTATATGGACTGGTATGTCAAATTGATATTGCGAAAACATAAATGATTATGCTACACTTAAATATTACATGTATCATGTGGCACTATTTGCATAATATAATATATTAATATCAACTTATAGGAACATAATATGAGAAACAATTTATACATCCTACGCAACATGCGTAATAGGATGTAAACATAATAGATTTTATCTCATAAAGTATATGATAATTTCGTTAGATGTTGCGGTTTCGTTTAATAAATGTTTAACTGTCACTTTCGATACAAATATCGCCAGTTGTAACCTGTCAACTTGAATGTCCATGATTGGCAAATGGCATTTGGCACATTCTCTTGATGCTCGGAAGTTATAATTTTGGGTACTACTATAGTATTTATTATGTTTGTGAATTATGTATGAGCTTAAACAAAATTTCTATTACTTTTCGCAAATATATGTATTTGCGAAAAGTACACTAGTTTTCCTGTCTAGTTTTTAAATATTATGAAAGATTCAATTTATCCAACGCTTTCTTTGGAAATCGAATATTGAAATGTAGGCAATGTTGGGATTTTTTTTATGCATAACGGGTTCGAAATTAAAATCTATCTAATCAATTTGGTTACTTTAACAGTTAACTAAATACCCTGTGATTCTAAAATATTTATTACATCATATAATAGCAAATAATATTTAATAAAGTCTCTCCAACGCATCAATTCGATACACTCTATTTATATCTAGCTTTTTAAAACAATAAAAACCAATTGCATACATTCAAGGACAGGAGCTACTTATTTAGTACTCAATTGTAGGTAATTATTGAAGAGCACAATATTATTAACCAGTCTGTTGTTCTGTCACTAAAATAACCGCCATACATTACCCTTATTCAAGATAAACAAGGCTAACTATGCACTTTGCTTATCTCAGAAACCTACACTTAAAGACACCTCTTATATCAGCGTAGTGTACGACCTATTGTTTCTAAAGTGGCTATATTGCTGACAGGCTGAAAGCTTTGATGCATAGTTTCTTCTATTATTTGTAGCCAAGGGGATTTAGTACGCTGAATATGAGGTATATTACGTAACTGTTACTTATTGAACTATAATTTTGAAATATAATGATGTCACACAAATGAAATCATCCACATAGAGCGAGCAGATTCGCGCGGAAAATGCTTCGTAAGGCTTCTGGCTCTGTGTAAATCCACCTCTTGTATATTTTTTCTTTTTCAAAGATTGGAAACACCTATTCAAATAAATACTTTGTGTTAGAGTTTTAAAACCGATGGGTAAACAAGAACCGGTTGTTTAAACCGTTTGAATTTCAGAGTTCAAAGTGGTAACCGCATCTATCATAGACAAAGTGGGTCGTTAAGATATTTCCTTATTCGTAAGTTAGCAAAAAATAATCATAAATTTGTATTTTTGAAGTCATACAAATACAAAGACGTTAAATGTTTAACTTTACTTTCTATAAAACTGCAGTTTTCACTAAGGGATGTGATTAATGGGTAAGAAGTATGATCATCCGGTGATTCTATGTTGATAAGAATGCGGTGAATTGTAAAGAATACTTGAAGTCCGGTTCACAACTTGATTAGCATTCTATGACCATGAATAAGAATGACAGCATAGTTTAATTAATATGGGATTTGTCACAGTAATAAAGATAGCCAGTGTACAGAAGGATCATTTGTGAAAGAGGCCATTTTAGGAAGAAGTAATAAATCTATCGAAAATTCACTAACTCTTCCTGAATCAAACTGATGATCCCTTACTCCTACGAAATCTTTTTAACAGTATATTTAATCTACTAGGTATATAATGTAGATTGTTAGACACGTGATAAAATATGCACTGCTACGAGTAGCTTAACGCCGCTGATCTTTTTTAAATATTCCATTACATCTAAAGTTTATTTTTACATACACAGTATTTGCCTCGGTTTCATTTCGTATGTGAACTAACGGATTACAATTAAGTTATGTATGTTTTCTCAAGACCTTTTTAATTACAATATCGTTATCAGATTTTCTCAGAAGGGCAAAAAATATTGTTGAACAGGCCAAGTGGTTTAAAATGTATCTCAATGTAGTGTTTATTGTGTGTATAATTTGTGATCTACTAAGGTCATCTTCGCATTATTTATCAATAATTAGGTTATTTAGGGTAGGAGAATAAACTATAGATATATTTATTTAGGTACGCAAAAACATTAAAGAAGCGTTACTGTTCGAGTCCGGGAAGGCAGAAATTAATATGTAATATGCATTGCACATCCATTTACTACACGGTATATTAAACTAAATTACTACAAAAATCACTCAATAATCTAACTAGGTAATTAACATAAAAGTAATTACCTATTGAAGCAACGCTTATTAAACAATGCAAGTGAACATCACCAATATAATATTATCACTGCTCATTTAGTCATTTAGTAACTATTTGCTGAGAGAAATGTTCAAATTTCAATTTTTTGCCAAGGTCCGTTTAAGGTTAAGTTAAGGCTCTATAAACAACTTTGCTTTACAAATAACGCCTTTCTCAATGAACAGTGAGAACATCATAACAAAGAATAAAAATTATGCTCATAATATAATTAAACACCCACACCTTAACCACTAAACAATGCAGATCAGTACAGTTCGTTGACACTGCACTCGCCATTTCTCATACGGATACGGTTGATGGCCCACGCTCCCGGTTTACTCCCATGACACACAGGATCGTATTGCAGCATCCTAATATCCTGTGCAGATTTACTACGCGTAACAATTAAAGAGATTGCAGTGGGAATCATTTGCACCAGACCGTCAAAGTTTGTCCTAAACATGAAAGGAATAAAAGTTAATAATTTTCTGAAATACATGTAATTTTATAAACATACTTTACGATCTCTTTTCTATTCTAATTTATTCGGAACTATCCGCGCCAAAATGAATAAATTGATATTTATTTTAGGCCTTTTTAGGTTTCAGGGCTAAGGACGACTCTCATAAAGGCTAGTGCAAACGCAAAACTGAATGACTGAAAGAACTTGAATTAAAGCTTCATGATCTTATTACCTACTTATAATGCAAATGGTAATTGATCAAACAGTTGAAAGCATATCTTTAAATATCGTGTCCAAAAATGCAATTAAATTATATCAGAGCAAACGTGAACACTATGATTCACGCAGAAGATTCACGTTTACTTGCGAAATCATACAAAATATTGTTCGATCGTGATGTCTGTGCATTGTAATTCATATTCTTGCATATTTCGCTCCATCGAGCTGGAATTATCTAGTTATCTACCTAGTTCAATAAAACCTCTTTAATTTATTTAATGTCTGCAGTGTAATCGAGCAAATCATTAAAAGCATATTTGATTAATATATCGTTAACTCGTTAGCGTTTTTAGTCACACCCCCTGGTGGGGTACACGTAACTACTAATAAAAATTTAAACTAAAAAATCATAAGAACGAAGTTGTAATCAAAATGTATGAGACGTTCACGCAGTCGCCAGGTCGCACGTGAAACATGGCTAGTGGCTAGTGTTTGTTCAAATAATATTTCGTGAGATGAGTCAGACACGTTTTAAAATTCAATTACACCTGTATTAGTATTTACTCAAATGACTTCATTGCGTGTGACTACCAGTACACACGATAGCAATACATTGAGTAGTACTGTGTTTACGCGTATTGTCGTTATTTACAAACCAGTCCGTCGTGTTATCTATTTCACTTCCTCGCTTGGCTCGTCTCAGCATCCAGAACACGTCCGGTCAACGTCCTTCTTAAGTGTTACATGAATATTAATATAAGTGCAATATTTTATGCTTTTCTCGGTACCTGCGTTAGTAATATGTATAATTTTGTCGGGAAAATAGGAGGTATAATTTTGTGCCGCGTGCGGGTAGTTTCAGTTATTGTTAATCGGTATGAAAAGTTGGGTGGCATAATTGAGGTTTCAAAGTCATTTTCTAATCATGAATGTAGATCATGAGATACCTACAATAATTATTAAGATCATCATCAATCTCGGTTTTTATGGTTTGAAAAAATATTAAATACTGCGGAACCGTATCATCAGTAATCAATCACGTTTAATTAATACTTAATTACATGGAAGAGAATAATTCCAAATTTTTAACAATTGTTGCCAGATTCGTGTCATCAGAAATAAAAATAAAATATAAACTTAATTAAGTATGTATTTAAACCGTAACACACAGAAAGTATCGAATTCAATACTCAAAGCCGCGCTCTTGAAATTCTCGAATGCACAAAAATCAAATATTGCAAAATAAAATATCAAATTCCAGTTATTTACGTAACATAATATAGCTATTCAAGTGTGAAGAAACAAAACATAGAATTCAGCGATGCGTGAACGCGAGTCAGATCTGTTCATTAAATATTAAAAAACGAGAAACTCTGTACATCTATATCCACTTACACAAGCACCACATAAATATTAAGGTAATTTATTGCTTATATGTATAATTCTTCTTAGATTTAAAACTTAAATAAAATATACGTATAATACACATTCCACATATTATTCATTCTGAATATTCTGATCTCTACTCGACACTGCCCATAAATATTTATTCTTTATTAACTGGGATCACACTCGTGACTTCCTGGTTTTATCGGTAGTGCGTTAATTTCTAGATAGTTGATAATGATATTAGACCCAACAACATCTAGATATGATTGTACTGCCCTGATAATCCAGCAGCGACTAACAATTGCTCGCTAATAAATACCTATCGGGTTTATCGCCCAAGCAGTTGTCCAAATTACTTGCAATTCTGTCCTTAAAAGCTCATTTCTCGTTAGATAAAATAACAAGCTGTTTTGAGCTTGAAACGAACAGTGTAACACACGCGACGATATAACGGAATTTGTCCAAGGAGAACGGTTAAGAGTCTATTGCATTCCTATTTAATTAGGCTTATCAAAGTACTCGTAAGGGGAAATATGCAAATCTCACACTTAATCTCTAGAACCGTTCATATTGGGGCGGTGTCTCGCTGCAAATTACATGTAGGTAGAGTTGCAAGAAGCCGAAGCCACTCTGTCACTCACAACCAGGAAACGTAACCCCTTGGAAGCGATGTGAAAACAGTCATTAGAGACTAGGTACGTTTTATTCATGTGTAATGCATGTCCGAGCTGTGAACCCTGCTATGTGCGTCATTATCTAGACATGAGAATATATGGAAATTGTGTTTGTAAATACATGTCTCGGAGATTCAGCGTTGTTATTACCATGTATCTGGTTTGACACTGTGAGGGAGGGCTTCTGCTGACGCTTGATGCTAAATTAACCTGCAGGGACAAAACGTAATATATAACACCATCAAGATTACATATCTAGACTTTCAACATGAACGCTTAGACATTATTAAATTTAAATACATATCAATTTTTATCTTTTGAATTACCTCTACAAGTGGAAATGTGATCTTACAAGTTATACGTTTCGAACAGTTAAATGTGACTGTGTTACTTTACTAAAAGTATGCCAAATGGTTCATCAATGGACTGCATGGGTGTTACGGAGGTCGAGAATTCGGATGCTTTAACGGTTGTTTGCTATGCTCAGTCTAATTTGTATTCTGGTGACACACCTCGTCCCTTTCAGCCACGATGACATAGACTACATGCCTGTCGAATACTTAGAATGCCTATTAACCTGATTGTTGTTGGAACTTTGGAGTTTGGGCAGTTAACATGGACAATGGTCATGCCGGATAACAGATATCATCTATGTATTAAGTAGTTTTGATAATTTTAAGATAATTGCAAATTAACTATTCCTTCATCAAGGGTGATAAAGACATTGTTAAGTAGTTTTGTTAAATGCAAAAGTTAATGAATGTTATTGAAAAATCGAAATATCATAATTTTTGCAGTTCTTTTGGAACCTAAAAATTTATTACATACATACTTCATTTGTTTTGTTTATTAGCAGGTAGCTAATGTATTCATATTTTTAATTTATGTCCCTATAAGCTTTGAAATAATACAGTGACATCACCGTTCACCGCTATGCCTCAAGACTCAACATTCAAGTGAAGGATGGAGTCACCAAGGAATATATAATGTATATTGTTGAGTTAGTCAATTGTGGCTTCAAATATTTGTATAAGTCTATACGCATTTAAGTTCTGCACGATGAAGCTTATTAGGTACTACAATTAAGAAGTTTTGTGCTGATAAAATCTTAAAGACAATTTAGTAATTTAGTAAGATGATCCAGTTAATTACAATATTCATGATTAAAACAGTGACACCATATTTAAATTGCACGTTACCAAGTAGGTCGTTCTCATTCATAAGTTTCAAAACACTGGATTAAGCGTGCACCTACATCGTGGAATGTCGTTTGTAACAAATGTACTTGGGGCAACTTTTAAACTCAGCATGACATTGATGTTTTACTGAACTAGCTTTACTTGTAACTTTGCTTGCTGAGATAACGGAGCTTTTAAAATGGTCACAACATAAATACATTCGACAAAAATTTCTACAACCAACGTTTACATAGGTGCACAACTCACAAGTAAAGTTTTTAATTTGAAAGCTCCTCTCTTTTTAATTAATGACAGGAAAATGTTGTTAAATGGTTTTTAAAAGCTCATCTCACTGTTTCACCAAATAATTTAAAGTAATATGAAATTATTTCAGAAATATATAGGTAATAATTTTTCATGACCCTTGGTAAACTATTCCGAGCTTTTAAATGCACCAAGCTAAGACGCAAATCTCAAAGCTTTGACCTAAATACATAGTAGGATAGTCTATGAAGAGGTGAAAGCCTGATTGCTCTTCTTGTAGATGAAGATATAAGATAGGAAAAACTCTAGCAAAAACATTAATTGGAAAAAAAAAACTGTTTCAAAGCTCTGAATCTCGTATCCTGAAACATTTTTTTGAAACGAAACAGACAGGAAAAATATGGTTAAGTACATAATCCATTTTCTTTTGCCAAATTAAACAAATATTTCTAATGATTTTACATGTAAATAATTCAATAATAACATTTATAATGAATTAAAAACATTCATCGCCAATCTCCACCTACTAACAACTTAACAAGGTCGTCACTATTTTCTAAGACGCTATGCAATGTTTGTAATTTAGCGTGTCCTAAGTGGCGTATTCGAAGCGTGAAGCGAGTGTGATTTCTTGATATATACAGAGTAAATAGTAAATACATACTATATTAGTACATACTTTATTCACGTTCTTAGGGTCAATAACATAACACCAATTTAACGAAAATCGTGAAATAACCGTGTGAACAATTATAGGCCTCAATTAGTAAAGAAATACGGATAAATGACGCCGTCTCTAATTGAGTTGGATTTTAAATTTTTGAAATAGAAGCGAGAGCTATCACGCCTTTCTTCATTATGTAAGAAATGGAGGAAAATTACTCACATGTGAGAGATATAATTAAATGTTAAGTGGTTTTTAATACTTTCCATTGAAACTTTAATGATATTGTTAAGGCAAAAAGGTGAAAAAGGCATATTATTTCCGATTTAAATGCATCTTATTTCTTTAAATTATAAAAAAAAAAATATTACTGTAGGTATTGATGTAACAAAAGTACTTTTGTATAATAATTATATATTTTTCATAAGCATTTGCTTTATACATAATTCGGAAACAATTACTGCCTACTTTAAATTATACTTTATAATACAATTTCAAACAATTTATTTAAATGTGACAAAAGGAATGTAAATATTGCATACATACAAAAATGTCTTCGTCTGGCTATTACGTACATAACTATAGCATCACGTAACCAATAATATTCTATTATCGTAGAATTTCTTTTCGAAGAAAGTTGGGAAATGCATGTGTCAATTGTTTATCTAATAAACTTCTTTTTTTAATTTATGACAATTCGTTATTTTATACGAACCATAAATTAAATTTCAACTGAATTATTATTAACAGACACATTAAAATAATTTAGATTTAATTTAACCTGCGGAAAAAATAGGTTACATTTACATTTTTAAATAAACCTTTATATAAAATTACATATTACATTATGTATAAGGACTAAGGTTACTCAGTATTGCGCAGAATTGGCACTTATCATAAAAACTTTCATACCTACTTATAACTTGTAAGTACTCATATTACTTACAATATCAATAATTTTATACGTAGTATAATATATTGCTTACACATATAAATCATTTTGTACATATATTTTTACGGGACATTAAAATTGATAGCGTTCTCAATTCGACCCGTATAATTCAACGATTGGGCATAACCTGGATGTGCCTTGATTGGTTCCAATTTAAATAGCATACCGATACAGATTAAAAAATAGTTTTTCTTTAATATTTTATGGATACCACTTTAATGTTAAATCTTAAATCAAGTAGGTAGATGAGTGTAGGATGATTTTTATCGATTTCTTTATACTTCTCTAGTTAATGCCATATAATTTATAATTGCCATTCTATTTTCTTATTTGGTATAGAGGTTTTTTCCCACTGAATTAGACACCTTGACCCAAACATGCGTTAAAAGAAGCGTCGTCTAACTGTGCTTGCAACACACCGATCACATTCTACTGACAACTATTCAACTGTTCTTTCAAACAAAAAGATTGCATTTAATTCGATTCTTCCGTTAATATGCCGTTATGGTATACCTTCCTGTAAATGTATAAAGCTTCAGCTCTGGACTTGGTTCGTATGGTACCTCGATAATAAATTATTCTATGAAATATGTTACATATAATACATGAAGAATCCATCATGTCATAAAATTGAATGAATAGAAAATTTCGGGCAGGTCTTCATTAGGTGTTAAATCAGTTGCTGTTATAAAAAAATGACCAACAAAACACATCTAAAATTCAAAGATTGAAAGGCAAAGAAAACAAGGATTCTAACCAATAGATTCTTGAATGAAAAAAGTAATAATTTATTGAAGTAAATTTTTTTTTTTCATTAAATACCTATGAGATACTTTTATCTGAATTGAGGACACCGGCCTAACTTAGCTTACGAACCATTGAAACGTAGAAATCCAAACAAAAACATTGGTATTTTATACTAAAAAAATTGAAAAAATACATGGTTATTAATGACTAAATTAACATAGACGAAAAATTTTCAACAAAATTTATAAAATTCATTAGTCAAAATTTAGAAATTTCATAGTATTTTACATTGTTAATTCATTTGGGGCATAAAAGTGAAAAGTCCATTTTATCTAAACTAGTGAATAATTTGAATACATTATTTATACATACACACGAGTGATGAATGTACGGTCAAATAAGTGAAATTATTGATTCCAAAAATTTAAATTTTAAATGAAATTTTTAATGATTTTGGCTATGGGCGTCATTTAATCAGTATGTGAATAGAAATTGTATTTTATATAACATACATCATTAACATACACACTTTAATTAATTTTATACCTACGCATCTGTTCAGCGGTACTTGCGGGTAGTTTAAACAATTCAATATTTCAATCATTGCCGATACTTTGATTGACAAGATCTCGGTTCGTTATTTTATCGTTGTATATATGTTATTCAACTTATTTACCTTTATATTTCTAGCACTAGTAAGGAAATAATTATAATTAGCTTATAGCGTCTGCGGAAGTATGCGGCTAAGCATGGTATGTGTGAAAAGCAATCTAATCAGTTGAACACTTTCGTGTTGAAATTAAGATTGTGTTCGAGTAACTTCGCTCTAATAATCATATGATATATTGTGATGAAAGAGTAAATAATGAAGACGCATCGTGAAATTACGGGTATCTTGTAAACATTAATCATGATAAAATTCAAATTAACTGCTAAAAGTTGAACAAAAAACATGGCTCCGGTAATCGCTTATCATACGGAATGCAAGGTCACTAACCTGAAGCTGTCCAGCATTCAGGACACTCTTGACACAGCGTCGACCAGTCGAAGGCGAGGTCCTCGAAACTAGCCATGTCTATGGCTACAAAAAGTTATTCCACAATTAACATGCTACAGCACACGTTCACTTTAATCGACACTAGGGAACATCGAACGTCCTTACGAAATATTCACTTCTTGGAGTTAAGTCATAAGAGTTCGCCGCAGGTGTTTTCGCGGCGTACTATGGCCGCGACACAAAGGTGACTATATGCGCACGCGCACGCACATAAGCGGCCGGCTGAGCACTGCGCCGTGCGCCGCGCGGTAAGCTCGCGGCTCGCCCAGCGCCAAGCATTCGGGATGTGTCGCCTCAAACCTGTTCTACGGACTCCCGCGAACCATTCGCTTCAACTCTTTCGATTTCAATGAACCGTTAACGTTCTTTCTACGGGCGTGTCCTATCGACACATCACGTAATCTGACCGCATCTGCGATCCGTCATCAGTTACGAGTCGCGATTATAAAACAAATCGATAAATTATTCACATATAAAACATCACGATTTAAGTAACTTTAAACTTTACTTTCGTAGTTGAGATTATAAGATTTGCCTTGGAAATGAATTCGCTGCACGTACCTTTAGTGGCAGTTACAAGTGACCGTCCGTCCTTATGCGAACCCACGCACTTTTCAAGTTCAAATGACCCATTCGTGCCTTATAAAACTGTTCATAATTTTCTAATAAGCAATAAAACCAAATTCAATGGAATTTGATTTGAGATATTTCACAAACTGTTGTCGTAGGAAGCCGATAGCCGCTTATCAATAATATTAATTAACTATCTCTTTAGACAGAGTCTATCAAAGTTCTCACTAAGTGAAGCTAAAAATATCTCAAGTTTCTTAGTATAAATTGGCTATAAAATTATGTATCCACAATATTATTTAAAGATAAAAACATAAACGACAGATTTGAACATCTTCAATTTGGGAAATCTTGTAAAATTTTAATTTCTTATTTAAATTTGGAATGATATCAATTTTAGAAGAATTTCCAAGATCTAGGTGCTTGTGCTCATAGAATGCGGAAAGTCTGCAAATGCCACGAGACTGCAACGCACCTCAAATGGCAACTTGCAAAGTTACTTTCCGGACTAATAAAGTAAAGTGTTACAACTACAAGTACTACATATATTATGTACTATTAAATTATGTGTATTACAAATATTCTTTTAATTAGCGAATCTTAGAGAGAAATTTACGACGTTCGCAACGTAGTTCATCTTACAAGCGAACAAATTTTCTCCAAAAATACACACATAATAACAAAAGAAATCGCGTCTACAGTATTCACAAAATGTTTAATTATGAATTAGAATACGTCTTCTATGTAAATGCTTACTCAATTTTATTTCATAGCATGACATTAATTACTAAGAGCTCGTTGCTTGATCATTGCCAAAGCAGAAAGCGGTAAGTGAGCGTTATATTTATTCATAAAGGTAATGTAAAAGCGTTTTTATTCTTGATGGTTTTTTATTTGTATTAATTGAAATAATATAAACCTTTTGTGACATAACGTAAGAACTAAGAAGAGAAAGTGAGGAATTACGTATTTAAATAACTAGTTATTGTAGCAATGCCCTTGAACTACGGTAACACATGTGTAACTGCGTTAAAAGTAACGCAATCGGTATACTGCACAACTAGAGCTATTGAATTTTAATGAACATTATCATAATAATAAATCATAGTAAACATATTCCAGCAGATATAATAAATAATGCAGTATATGGATACTTAATTTTTTATCTTTTGCGTGTGCTAATTATTGATTACCGATCATAAGTGGTATAAATAATTAATTAGTCATATTTGAATTTAATAATGATGTCAATACTGTAACTGCCGATAATTAAATCAGTATATCGTTTACTAAAAACACAATTCGCAATAATTACAATGAAATCTTCATAGTCTATCCAACAAATATCAATTTTTATCTAACATAGAAACACTTTATTCATAGCGTTACTAAATGTGGAATTAAAATTCTTATCTCGATATTAATTAATTATTTTTTGTCTATAAAAAAAAGATCATCACGAATCATGGCAATGTCATATTTATGAAAGTAGTTTCTAGCTGCGTGCTAAATACTTGCGGTGAAAAAGGTTGAAAACATTCTACGGAAACATTACTTTTCCAGAATTAAATTACCCTGTGTATAAGCTGGGAAATAAGCCTCCTCTAATGAAATTTAATAAGGCGGATCCACATAATTATATAGTGTAAAGTTTACACTATATAATTATGTGGATCCGCCTTTACACTGTAAACTAACAATAGTAATTACTCCATTCTTCTTCATTTTGAATGATAATGTAATACATGTTTATAATAATCAGTAAACAGTGTCAAATGTTATGCTATATTATTTGAATATCAAATTAATTTTTATTTTCTTATCTTAATCTGAATGAATATGAAATGTAATGGTGTACAAAAGCGCTGTACACATAACATTTGCATAATTCTAGTCAACTCTCGACAAATTATAATGTAATTAGACTAGATACATTTAATAGTCTTCGCCTAAATGGATCGTTTAACACAAGAGGGCCATTAAATTCCATATTTCACAATCTTCTAATACAGAACTATAAATAATCCACACATCGTCTAGACGGTCGAACATTGAACTAAATTATGCAGTATTGTATTCCCTTGCGTGTGTTAATAATTAATATCAGTTATTTTGTAATATGCGGTAACCGCTACACGGCCACTGTATATCTCGTCTTACTTCTTACGGAATGGTGCGTATTGAGCTCATTTCGATCGCTATAATATTTTAAACTTTCTGTGATAAGGTACTTGAACCCAAAGTTGAAAATCTTACTCTGAAGAGTAATAACTGGTGAAAACATTTTTCGAAATACATAAATAAAGAACTAGCATTTACTTTAACTGGATTTCAACAATCCGATTGCTTGACAACTGGTAAGCTGTTTATGGAGACAATACCATAAATAAAACCAAACATTACTGTTATCGCATTTTATTTCAAATCATTAAAAATATTAGTCTTTTGTCACTTAAAGATCGTCAATAATCACTCATGTAGTCTTTTTGCCGACTGATAAGAAGCCAGACGTGTTTGAGAAATATTTCGCGTTCGCTTCGTTGACTCTCGTCTCCGCAGCTTGCGGGTTTACTATCTCCAAACCCTGTAAAGAGGAAACACGGTTAGAAAGTACTTAATATTAACGCCTAGCGTCTTTGTTTACGCGAACAAGAGAAGGTTATTTCGGCTGAATACTAATTGAATAAATACTACTCTCGCATTTTTTTTTCACTCAAGTAATTTTAGAAGAAGTCTAATTATAACAACGTATGATAAAAAATAACATGTCGGTAATGTTAATTATATTCATAGTAAGTAAAATAACCAACACACTAATTAATCTGCTGATATCAAACGAGACATGATGGATAACATATAACTACAATAAGAAATGCAATCAACTCAACACGAGTTTCATTACGCCGGAAAAAGTATCATCTGTTTGTGTTACAATGCAAAATGTTCCTAATGATGATTACTGCGCAGAAAGAGGTAAACGACTCGCTCAATGTCAAGGCGAGCTTCGGATTTAGATAGCATTCGCTGCACAATCGAAGCGATATTGCAAAGATCTGCTATTAGAGAATTTCAGCTCCGTCATACGTCGTTCACAAGTAAGTTAATAGCAAACGATGACTATTCATATACACGCGAACACATACTTTTTCCCAGTGTGGAATTGTTAGCGAATCATTGGCTATCATTATGGACCTGTCTGTCGTGTTAATGATATAAATAAAACTTGTTAGTTACGCACTAACTGCTTGTATAGTTAAGCAATTAATCAAGACAATGATACAATATCATTACATTTGAATAGCTCGACAAATAGGTTAATTTAACTACATAATATTAGTTCAAGTATACTTTACAAGGCAATGAATGCATCTAGAAATCACAGGTTGCAGGTTGCACAGACTATTCATATTATTTTTGATATGTATATTATATTAAATTTCAGGATCAGATTACTTCAAAATAAAAGAACATTAAAGCAGAAATTGATAGGTTTATTTATTTAAATAACGAGGCCATCAATTAACTAGAGACTTTGAATGACAAAAATTATCTAGCATATTATATTTTAAAAATCACTTAAATAAAATAACAAATTATTGTGCAACAATAGTATTATTAAAGGCAGCTGTTGAACACTCGTTTTCCTTTATATTGCAGGTGAATAAGATAAATCGTGTTCGGCATTCTGCTATTAAACTCTAACCTTATTGACGAAAGTAAAAAAGCAAAACATTAAAAGCATTATGCAAATGTATTGCAATTGTATTACATAAAATCGGCATCAAGATAAAAATGCGGCGCAGATTGCCTTGTAAAGCAACAAAACAAGCAATGACACACGATAAACCAGATTTAGTTACACCAAAATAAAAACGTAAGAATATAAATAAATTAAGGAAGCTTTTTTTGGGCTTACAGGAAAAAAATGTTTTTTGTCATATTATCGATATCCATTAATTCATTGAAGTTGAACCTAGACAATATTCGAATCTTATAAACAGAAGGTTTTACTACTGAAGAGAAGATAACTTCTAAGTTCATGAAAATAGCCCTACAATATACTATGTATTTCAGAAGACTATAAGATAGTATAAATATCACATTTCATTATTCATTCCCGTAGACAGAATAGCGTGCGCTGCTGCAGTAAAACAAAACAAAAGCGCCAAGTGGGAGTCAAACGCAGCCGCGGGGTAGCAATAAAAACTGTACGATCAAATAAGAAAACAAAACTACGTAATCATAGAACAGCGTAAACTACACGAGGGCCTATAAAAACTGTAAATCTAGAGATATCACGCATACGACCTGCGGCGGCTGGAGCGCACAATCTCACTGATTGCTATCCACTCGCAGCTCCGCGAAACAGCCTCCACGATAATGGGCGTAATCCATAATACGGCTCTGATAACCCATGCCATTGGCACCATTAAACATGGAGAACAGCGACTACAATGGCATTGAGTAATACACAAATACGCTTTGAGGCGCTATAAAATTTGCCACGATTCAGATAGATAAGTGTGAGCTGACAAATTTATTTCATATCATAAAGACGTATCGACCGCAGGACAAGTTTCACTAAACTACAGATGCTATTGCTCCATCGTATCTAAGACAGGGTCATGTGAGAAAGGACCACTTACTTGAATACTTACCGCCTGTTTAGTATTGGCAACTGCTTGGCTTGCACGTTAAGCCTGATGATTGATTGCAGAGTCTTTGTTTTTCAATGTTTGAAAACAAACATGCAAATGGTTACCTTTGCGTATTCATAAATTTAAAGTTCTGTTTATACACAATTTTATGTTTCTAGCCTTCTATTTCAGTAATAAACATTATTACTAAGGGAGAGTATATAGAAATAACATTCACACAATTTAACATACTTGTTAACTCAACATTGAAATAATATTGTATTTTGTGAATAAGAGCTTAACGTGCAATTAATAGCAATAGAATGCCAGTTTGGTGTTATTGCAAAGGGCACCATAGCACAAATACCAACAGCGAAATGTAAACGGTGAAAGTTCTAACAAGATCGTCTGAAACACCAATTGGCCATTTTCCTTTTACCTACATATACGCCTCGTAAACGATCGTTGTATTATAACAACCATTATATCTTCTATATTGCATGTATAAAGTGTGTATAGGGAGCCACAGTGCCTTCCAGCCATTAAATAAACAAAAGTCTGTTTTCTACTTTCCCTTATACTTGAAATATGTTAAAGCTAAAAGCGACACTAGTGTGGCGCAACATTAAAAACGTCCACCATTTCTGAATGTAGGTGCATCATTATATTTTATAGCTCGTAAATAATTCCATTCGCAATTGTGCAGAATGAAGCGAAAGGGGCAAAAACTAACCAGCATAGAATATGAGTTGTGCCATTGCATATACGAGTTAATCGTTCTTTCTACTTTTACTTCGCTATTTTGTGAATAAAAAAGTAATATGTATAATGATTGTACTCAAATTGCCTACACGGCCAAATTTAATTAAATAAAACAAATTTCAGTATTTATTTTAGTATGTGGAGCTCTGGTTTTGTAAATCGAAAGTTCTTCGGAATTCTAAAAATCTATTAAATGACTCAAACCCTCATCCGAAGTATTAAGCTGATCAGATCAGTTATAGTGGCCACCATCCCAATTATGGTAACCGCAATCTTTAAATAAAATCCATCATCCGTTGTATCCATCGTCAATGAGCCGTAACTGCGCTGATCGAATCTTTGAGTTAAGATAGCTCGCGAGATAGCCCTAAATCATAGCGGAAAACTGGCGTATTTAGAGATTGTATTGTTTGGACCAGATTGAAATGTGGTTTTACGGTTACTCCCTTCTTATATAGGAAGCGAGAGCAGAAGCATATAATGTATCACTTTTTTGTCGTCACATGTTATATAGGAAGATAAAATACATAGGTACCTACTACCTACTACAAAAAAAGACGATCAATTTTCATAAAGATTATCAATTCGAAAACAATTAAAGAGAGACTAAAAATATATATAATAACCCGATTCGAAACACAACATAAAACAAAATGTAGGATTAAGACGTAGAGGCAAGCCCCTACGTTTAAAGAGGATTTGAAGGGTTCAACAATGCTCAATCTCAAAAGGCCCACCGGACAAACCAAATTACAGGATTTGCATACGCAGTCATATATGAAATTGCTCCATTGTTTTCATTCGAAATCCAATGACATAGGGCATACTATTGTCCAACAGCAATAAGTATGGTCAGAGCAAAAAAAGGCAATTGTGCCGGCAACGAGAAGACATGTTCCATACAAATTTAACGTGTTGAGAGTACGTGAGATAATGCGGTGGCAATGAAAACGTCTGTCGAGGTACATTGGCACGGTTTCCTTATACTTTAGAACTATTTTAATCTTAAATGAGACCTAACAGTCACTTTCTTACGTAATAATCGTGCATGACGTTGCTTTATTGGTAAACATGCAGTGAAATTCGTAAGTGGTTAAATTTAACTTGTAAACCTTGAAATAACAAGTAAGGTGCAATATGTAACGACACTTTCCTTTAGCAGCATAAGCATATAATTTGCTTACTATAGGACAAGTGTGAAAGAGCATTATGGAGATTTTATGAGGTGTAAACTTGGATTTTGTTATACATAAATATAAAATAACAAACTCTCAATTTCTTCTTATAGCTGAAATTGAATTTGATTCAAAATACAACAGAGTTCCGTGACTATATTAATATTTTACGTGCCACAATAAATAATAATTAGATTATCGAATCGGATAATAATATTTTAACAATACGACGATATTATTAATCTGTCGTCAAGTCTGTTAGATTACTCATTACTCATATGCATATGAGTAAACAATTTTGTAAAACCTTTCATTCCCTATCTCACTAATTTCTTTTAAGATCTGGTAATTTGGTGTTAAATAATTCTTAACGCAAAAGGCCAAAATCCAAATGCCTTAACTTTCTTGTTTCAACGTTAATTATACCTGATTTTTATCGGAACCAAATATACCACCCAGCAAAGGTAAACGATCTTACATCCAATCAACCAGATGAAACCCTAAACCCAGACAACCGTAACTATACACCTAATAGCAAACGCAAGTGAATGAAACCAGTGGGTATTGTGCTGAGAGTGAAAATCTATTCATAGAAGTACAAAGGCTCGTCGTCACGGGTCGAAGCTTGCCAAGCAAAGGTCGTGTCACACGTGTCGTCTTACCTGCCCTACAGTGAAGGCGAACGGACATCGAACCTGTCCTACCATCCATCTCATCCCATTTTTTGTTCCTTTTCGAAGTACCCACAAAACTGGATAACGCAGTACCAAAATTTGAGATTTTAACAACACTAAATTATACAAGATTTTAATGAGCGAGGCATGATCGCTGAATTGATAAGTAAATAAATAAATGTAAAGAAAACTCACTATCATCAAATTTATAACTTTGAGTTGGTGCAAAGGTCCGATTTAAAATAAGAAATGATAAATAAAAACCTCAGAGGATGTTGTGTAAACACATGTTTTGAGTGTTTTCTCATTAATTGCATCTACAATATTGATAGCAATTAGCAAGTGAGCAACCTAAATATGGTAAGCGGCACACGTCTCCCAGAAACAACCTACAAGATGTAGTAGGCGCATTACACTACGGATAAGGTATCAACCACAAATAGTTATGCAATAATGTGGGATTTAGTCCGCACTTAGCGTTGTACATTATTAAGTTTACACAGTAGTGAGCTACAAAATTTTGAAGGACAGATGTCTTTGAGACCACACGAATAGTAAAATGTCTATCATAGAGGAAAGGTCTTGAAGAAATCCCGAGATGCATTAGCGCAATCTTAATTGGCCAATATAATTAAATTTATTGAAATTGTATTTAAATCAGCTTCTACTAATGGCAATAAATTTGCAAATTTGAAATTAAAAACAAATCATTTCAAGTTTGTTAACACCATTTCTTTCGATGGTGATAATATTCAAATAACGCAAGAAGATCGTCGAAGTACGAGTGGAACAACCCGAGTAATGTTTCATTTAGTGATAACGAGATAAGATAATCGAACATCGTCAATTGACAGCTACATAATTTTATTCATGTTGTTGTTTGATGTTGGATGCTACTATACACTAAATAAAAACATTTTTTTTATTAATCTTGTTCGACTTTTTGTGTACATGTTAAATGAATATTTATTCGATTTATTAAAAAAAGTACTTTGTCTACGATTATTTAGACAAAAATGATCAACAGTAGATATTCGACGTATAAGTGAAAAAAAAATATCAGTTTGCGTTGTATTTTGTTCCAGCTAATTAAGTACATTCTAATTGAGACAAAGGTTAGCTGGTGTTCTGAATTAAAATAGATTTTCTCATACGTCGTGGATTGTGTTTACCGAAGATAGTCACGGAAGTTTATTCAATAGAGGTTATGAGTTAATGAAGTTAATTGTATAATAAATTAATAATCAAACAAATAGTAATACGGGAGACGGACAAATATTTTTTTTCTTTAAAAATAATACATAGTACCTAGCATTTACTATATCTATACTTTGTGGATTTGTTGCAATACCGTCCACCAAAATGCCATAAATATTGCAAAATACCCAAAGAGGCATTATAAGGCAATAAAAAATTTTATGGCACTATTCTTTAAAAATCTCGTTTATAAACTATTAGAATAGTGTAAAACTAAAAATATATTTTTTTTTATTTCACCCCGAGAAAACATCAATGGCGTCATGCTTAACGTCTAGTATACAGTATTAAAATACACATCTACATTCGCTAATAAATATGATCTGAAATAGTATGAAAGCATCACATAACAACACATTTTGTACGTTTTCCTATTGTGTGTTTTTTGATATTACTTTTGTTTCTGGTGCAAATAAAGTATTTATTCATTCATTCATTCATTCATTCATTCAACACAATAGACTCACCTGCAGCGGTGTAAAAGCGACCGACGACGCGGTACCCGACACTTGTCGTCTAATACTCGTCGCGCCACCATACTGCTGCTGCTTCTGCAGGTTCTTCTGCAGCGTTTTGCTAATCCGGACTTTGGTCTTCTCGTCTATTTGCGGTAGACGCACCCGGCCCGTGCTCGACTTGCCGATTGTACCGCGCGTGTAGCCTAGGTCTTCTTGGTATGCGTCGTCTTCGATCTGGGGGGAAAATTTTCTACTTGATCGAATCGAACATTTTAAAAGAAGAGAAAAAAGACGTGTGGCACTCGGGGACTGCCGCGGTAAAGCTATTGCATGCTATGCCTTCAAGCCACACCTCCGAGCCCGTCGGAGTGGGGAGCGTGAGGTTTTTTCGTTACGGAATTTCTCGATTCGGTCCCCGCGCTCAAGGCCCGCGATAGAAGCTATGCAATAGCTTAAAAAATGTTATAGATACAGTTTACGGTATTTTCTACAGTGATTTTTTTAAATAAAACTGTTTGGACCTATTTATATAAAACAGTTAAAATGTTTCTCATGTTTAATAATAATATAATCATGTAAGGTTTTTCATATAAGTATTTTTAATGTAAGATTACCTACGTGAATAGTGACGAAAAAAACTATCGATTTTATTGAACTATTTTTAATCGTTTCTATGTATTTTTATTATAAATAAATATGAAATGTAAACAAAAGATGTTTCTGTATAACCATGAAACTACATAACTGTTTATTATCAATTATCAGCTTTCGATTAACCTTGTTTTACAGGTTACTTTATTTTTATCAACGGCCCTTTTCGTAACATGTAAACAATATCCTTAAAATACATTTAGCTCTTTATATCATGTCGATTGCGTAAAGAGATATGGACCCGCAATTTGGCATCATTAATTGCATGCGTTTTAACATGTTTCATCGATTTTATGTCAGTTTTTTTTTTTGCGTTATCATATTTTTCCAAAGTTTATTAATTCGCAGCTAAAGTTGATCATGAATTGTATTCTATTTCGATAAAAATCTAATCACCTGGAAAATTTCCAAATTACAAAGTTCTAAACTAATTAGACACTCATATCAAAAAATATCGGTATTCTTGGTGATTCATAGATATGACTATGCACATTTTCATAAGGCTTTAAAACCAAACCAAAATCATTGAACTGCGAAAACAAAACAAAAAGTTAATCTAATTTCTACGTGATTGCTTCCAGAGTCATTTTGATATAAACATCCTCATTATATCGAACATAATCGAACGTAGCTAAAGGAGGAAAATCTAACAAATTGCAGAATCTTCCCGCAAAAAGTGCAATAGGCACGAGAGCACGTACGTAACCATGGCGACGCGCAACGGGGCCGCCGGCCATTAACGTGCGCTTCAACAGCCCGAGTTCCGGTCTATTTGTACCGAATGAAAAAACCATCCCACTGTTTGCAATTCATCTACCGCGGCCCGCCGAGCATGACGTCACATTTCTTTCGGCTTGTAAGGATTCCGCGAATTATTCACAATATGTAGTAGCGGTTACTGTTAATGAATTATTTGCATATTTCCATTGGATTTTATCGAAGTATTGGACAATATCTTGTTTGTCGATAGCGTCTTTGACTGCTGTAATACAGGGCCTAACTTATTTTTTTTGAAAGACATGGAGATTTAATAATAATTTAATCCACTGTAATTTTACTCATAATTTTGAATGGAGGAGGTAGATGACGAATATCTAGTAAATTGCAAATTGGACGTTTGAGAAATTTTTCCTGCATCTGCAATCTGCATTACTTTCCAATTTTCCCGAATCACCTTCTCAGCTGATTTCTTTCTAATTATTTTAGTGCGTAATAGCTTCTAGTAGATTTGATAAGTATGTGCTTGTAGAAAATTGTTTACCAGTTTTAATAAGATCTATTTTATGAGTGGCATATACCGTAACATAATGTACAAGAATTCCGTGTTAACTCTTTTTACGAGTCTTACGGTTTATCGAGCCAATTGAGTAGGATATGATAGGAGAATTGAAATATAAAATGATTAAATTATAAGTACATGATTATAGTCAATTATTTGATAGTACTAGTTACCTAGTTATTTGATTTGTTTATTACTTAACAACGGTCCTTATCGAGGAATGCAAGTCAGTGCAAACACAGGATTTCAATAGAAGTTCCAAAGATTCCATCCAACAATAGGACTTTAAACTCAAAAACGTCGGTTTTTTAAGAACTTTTGTCATGAACCATAGTTCTAAAAACGATCTAGGTTTTAAATTCGTAGCGTATCTTTCTGGAGAAGAGCGCTTATTACGTAAAAACATAACAAACATATAATTAAAAGCAAGAAACGAAGATAGAATAGATAATAAATTTATTTCCTTTCATGGAAAACAATTATACGGCTACAGAAAAGGTAACATTCATTAGACGCAACAGTATTTCGAAGTACGGAATCTTTGGCGAAGTAAATAAAACACAATCGCCGCTCTTAATGGACACGTTAACTCCAAGAATGGCATCGTAATTGGTGCAATTTGTGTTACAATTAGCTTTCATCCTAAGCAATAAGATTATTAGTAACCCACTTCTATGCTATATAAATCGGCGTGGCTTAACGGAATTCTGATTACGAGTTAATATCAATAAGAATTATCGGAGAACAAACTAATTCTTAACAAATATTATGCAAACAAGGATTTTTAACAAATATGGACTTTGTTATAAAGGCACATTTTATATCAAGACTATTCGATTATCATTATAAAAATAATGCCAGTTACTATATATTTGTACAGATGTCGAACTATAATAGATAAGAACTATAATTCAATCGTTCTTTTCAGAGACTTTTCTTTTAAAATGGACAGGACGCATATTTTGCATTATTGGCAGAAATCGAAAGATCCAGAACCTTAAAACCGATATTAAAGACCCTGTTCATATTCTGTTTCATACAAACGTACAGAATTCTTTAAAAATACTCATACAAGATAATCGTGATACATAATAGGGAATATAAAAGGCTAGACAGTAAATATTTATGAGTATCAAACACGTGCGAAGCCGCACAAAGTAGCTAATAGGATATAATTAAGCATGTTTGATAATAATATCTTTAGGCTGTTGTGACTTAAGGTGCCACGCAAGGGCAGGCATTCCCTGCAGTACAAATCCGTCGGGATATTATTTATATTTATACCATTTATAGTTTTGATTTGTTTTTTGGTATTAGGTACTTTATAGACATATTACATTTTTTTTAACATGGACTTTTTCAAGTACAATTCAGTAAGCCGGAGTTTCTCTATTTAACCTCTTTCTCTTGTATAAAAAAATTGCAGTAGACTTGCCTCTTGCTATTTGCACAGCTGTTAAACAATAACTGATGGATAGTACCTATATCGGTACTAGCGGTCCGCCCCGGCTTCGCCCGTGGTACGCTCTATATGTTTAAACTATCCTATCCTCTCAAGTTGGATCGAACTGCACATGGTGTGCGAATTTTATTATAATCGGTTAAGTGGTTTAGGAGTCCATTGCGGACAAACATTGAGACACGAGATTTATATGTATATACATATTAAGATATATTAAGATATCCAACTACCCCCTTCTGCGCACCTTTCATTTCCTTTCCAAAACGAGTTAATCAAAAGAGATAAGTTAATTCTAACCCAATAAACATTAAACCAATAGAGCGGCGCTTGTCGTGTAATTATAAGCGTGTCATTGTGCAATTATAAAATGAATTATTTAGCACGCGATCCAGTTATTATCGTTTAATCCAAGTTTTTTAGTGACGGTCACGGGCTGAACAAATTCAGTTTTTAAAGAGCAATAAAACAACATCATTGATAATCAAAATTACAGACGAATAAAACAAAATGCGATATTGAGACCATAAAATTGTTGATGTTATGTTTTGTTGAACCTGTTGCTGGCCCTGATTTCGGCTGCGGGAAATTTAGTATTTTTCGCGGAAATAAATATAAACCTGTTTAAATTGTTTATTTTTTTTTTGCAAAATGAATTAAATTTATTTCCGTTTTTACATACAAAATAAACTTTTATCTTGATTTATATTCAGGAACAAACCTACAGGTATTGTAAATTATGTCTGTCCATCTATGGTGTCTTTTACTTTCTGATACTTTTTTACATTACTTCCAGATAAATAGTTATAATGAGCCGTTTTTTTTTCAATAAAATAATTTATAACTGTTCGCAAAACATCATTTAACACGAAAGATGTGTCTTAACAACGTCGTGTTACTTTTGCTCGGATTTGCTCCACTTGGATAAGCCAAATTTGAAAAATTTTCAAAAAATGTTTTCCATCGCAGAGCTAATCCATACTTCCATACTAATACTTATTATAAATGCGAAAATAACTCTGTCTGTCTGTCTGTTCCTCAATCACGTCTAAACTTTTCAATTTTCATGAAATTTGGTATGGAGATATTTTGATGCCCGAGAAAGGACATAGGCTACTTTTTATCCCGGGAAAATGACGCAATCCCAGAAATCTCACGGGAACGGGAACTGCGCGGGCGAAGCCGCGGGCGGAAACCTAGTTTATTTATAAGAATAAAATATAAATAAATAAATAAATAAATATAAAATCACGTTACACTCACGTCAGCAAAGTTCAATCTATTCGCGTTCTTCCTGAACTCCGTCATAGCGTATCGTTCCTTCATCTTGCGCACGCGTTTCCCGCCACGCTTCTTTCTGCTCTGCTCTATCGGCTTTGGCAGCGGTTTCACGAATTTCACTGGTGGCGGTTCCTGTAGAGAAAAATTTAGATAAAAATTTAAAAATAATTGGTTGTCTGTAAAGTCGGTTTACTGACGATAGTTGAACGTGACAACGTCCGATTGTGCTTCTTTGTCGCTCGCTCCGCGCTCTCGCTCGCACTAGCCTTACACGGAACGCCTCAGAGCGAGGTAACGCCGCATGAGTCATGTTTTTTCGTGCGTGCAGCCGGCTCTATCGAATTATAAGACGTTGTCACGTCAAAAAAGTAAGTTCCTATAGGAACAAAAATTAGATATTGTATTTTTTGTATTTTAGTTAGTAACGCGAAAGTGTGTGAGAATTTTTGGATATATGTTTGTTTATCGCACAAACATCTGTGAGCTGCTCGGATCTTTATGAATTTTAGTTAAAGAGATAGATTATACGTATATGTGCAGGTCCACACTGCGAGCCTAGCGCGGTTGCGACGGCGGGCGCGAAATATCAAACGTATGAAACGCGCCTTTGCGTCCACATTGAAATGACTATGGCGGAAGCCTAGTGCGACGGTAATGAGCGAGCCAGCGCGCGTAGTTTTCAAACTCTCCTATCCGCGCGTTCTGGCCACACTACGGGCCTAGTCAGCAAGCGACCCAATGCACGGACGGCGGGGGTATCAAACCAGTTCGGTCTTGTCGCTCGACTTCTTATATTATATCCTTTATTGTTTTTCGTAAAATAGCGGTAAATACTTAATTGTTGAAGTGAAACTTCTTTATTTATAAGTGCGATTCAATCTAAAACACTTATATACACCACAGTAATTTTGTAGGGTCTTAATCTCAATTCTTCATATAAGATTCACCCGTTATTCCTCTGTTTTATTTATTTCGTGTACAACTTCTATAATGATCTCATCTCAAAATCGGACTGTCCAGTAAAAATAGCAAATCGTCCAAAGTTTGCAACACCCGAAAAACGTCGAACCGCTACTTGAGCTCGCGCGTCGGTGTGGCCACCGCGAGCGCCCGCTCGTCGCGCCCGCCTAGGCCGCCGCCACCGCGCTGAATGTGTGGACGCACACTATGTCTCTTTACGCGCGTACATAGCGAATAACATCGTGCGTTTCAGCTAGGACCAGGGTGAACCTTCAGTTCACCCCCGCGTCCGCGTTAAAATGTAGAAGCCCTTCTGGCTAACATTGAGAGACACCACACAAAAAAAAAAAAAAAAAAGTTTCAGCTAGTAAATAAACAAATTGTCAGTAAGTTAAATGTTCAATGTCTTTCAGTCAATCCATAATAGTACATAGTTCCGGAAAATCTGAATCGAGTTGTGTGTTGTTTACTTAAAACAACTTAAAATAAAATTGCAGTCATATGAAATTATCAATAAAATATTCACCTGCAGTTTATCCAATTTCTTCTCAATACTTTCACGCAGTAGCCTTCCAGTTTCACCTTCTGGACTTTCGTGACAGGAATCCACCCTGGCTGCGAGAATCAATTTTGTTGACACTAACTTTGCCGCTTTGAATCTTAGCTCCTTGGTAAGAAATAATTTGTTTTAAATAACATGTTTATATTAAACGGCTTTGAAAATTAATGTTTTAAGTAAATTAATAGTGATACCTAAATATCGTAAAATTAAATATAATGTGAAACTCCACCTATGTTAATGTATCAGATTATTGTAAGAACACAACCTTTTTAACCGACCTCAAAAAAAGGAGGAGGTTATCAATTTGGCCCGTATAATTTTTTTTTAGTGAATTTTTATTTAGTAATTAATATTATGAAGGTAATTATGGTAATTTAATGAAACAAAAAAAATCTAGTAAACCCATTTCAATCTTGTCCTATGCCATTATTATCATGCATAGTATTATTATATTATAAAATCAACTCATACTTTTCGTCTTTGCAAAATATCCAACAAAATAAAAATAAAAACTCACTGGTGGTGTATCCTGTACAATTTGGGAGAAGTATACAAAGCCCGTATGAGGCAGGGCTGACGCTTGCGAGAAACCAGATAAGGTTTTCTTTTGCTGGCCGAGTGGTAAAACGTTACATGCCGGCATTTTGGCCAATTTCGATAAACCTCCCGCCATACCAAGAATTTTAGCAGCTGTTGACGCTCCTGAAATTAATCTAATATAAATTATTTTGTTTATATTGAGACATTTAATTACGTATAGGTTTTATGACATTCAATGCATTATAAATTGATTCTTTTTTTCCTGGATGCATTTTATATTTTTAATTGTTACTTGATAATTGATAAATTATGTATGTCATTTTTTACGAACTTACTTTATAATTTTAATAAAAAAATAATAACACAAATGTTTTTAAGACCTTATTTATCAGAATAAATGTAATATACAAATGAATTTGATTTTGATTAGGTTATTATTTGACCTTAACATCTTTTTAGATGTATATTTGCATTTACAAAAAGGATGATAAGATCAAGATTAAAATGTAATTTATTAGAAACACCATTTAGCTTTTATTTATTTGACAGATTTGGAATGGATTTGGAAAAAGTTTACTGAGGCCCTATGCTCCTCGAGGAGTTAAAGGAACAATCATCATTTGACAGATAGATAGATTGTAAAAGGTTGGGATTATTATTGTTCCAAAAATTCTAAAATGTATATTAAATAAGTAAATAAATAAAATTATTATTTGCATTTTGATTATGTTTTAGAGCAATTGTTGTTGTTTCAATAAGTGTTTTCCAGAATCTGTAATTATAGACTAGGGTTTGAACTAAAGAACAAGTAATAATAAATATTGTAATCAACCTCACTACAAAAAATATACAAAGTGGAATTCTATTACACTAAAAGTACAACCAAATAAAAAAAACTGCATAGTAAATTAAGGAAGTATTAAAAGTTTTTATATATTTATTATTACTCACCAACAATAGCTGTAACATTTGGAGCAATGAATGTCATCCGACTCTCAACATATTCATATATCCGTAACTTGTAGTTGTTTAATTCTGCCGCCATATCACATGCTTCGTTTATTTCATCTAATTCATGTTCAGATAATACTTTTCTAAAATATTTAAATCACATGTATAGTAATTATGAATATATTATAATAGTACACAAAAAGGTTTTTTGATGATCAAAATTATATCAATCATTGAAAAGCTCCTAAATTAATTGTTCAAATTTTTTAATAATTTTAAAATTAAAAGTAATTACTAATAGTTTTCAATATGAAAAACGTTTATATTATTTTTTGCATTAAACTCACTCAAACTCAAATTTTAAAATGAATTTGTTTTTATTAAGTATCAATTAAAGGTATAACTAATCAATACTTACCCCTGTGTTGTAGACGCAGTAACGGATACAATCATAATAGTGGCTTGTGTGAGAAAACTTTGCAGTGTCTCATTACTCTTTGCTCTATCGAGATCATTTCCCAACTCCTTCACAGTTCTAATGTACTCTAGTGGTGTGACGATAAGAGAGTCCAGTTCCGGAAAACGTTTCTGGTATTTGTCACGGACAAATCTGTGAATAATAGCTGCAAAATGAAATGTTCTTACTTGTAACTTAAACCTAGCAGAATTAAGCTTTATTCTATGCTGCGATTGATATATCCAATAAAAAATATTAATTGGTTTGCTTTTTCAACATTATAAACATAACATAACAAGGAACCATTACATTTTAAATGTGTTTTTTTTTTTTTAAATAGTTCATCCACTAACATAGTTAAGCAACCAGTTTACAGCTAAAAACTGCAACTTCTTTGCTTTTTTTAATTATGCTATTAACAAGTATGCACATATAGTAATAATACAGCTTATCTGTAAGAAAATAAGCGAACAATTGCATCTTATACTACCATCAATTACCTGCCGCTACCAAAAAGACACTCAACCAAGTAATTTATAATAATGTAAATAAATGTAAAGATATTATGGAAATCTACCTATCTCGCCATCTATCTCAACTGCAACATTATTAGCTTCCACAATTAATTGGTATTCTGGATCAGACTCCATTAAGCCAGTAACCTCCATCTTTTTCCTATTATTACCAGAATTGCTCTCGATTTCTGTTATAACCTGAAATAATAATGAAAATACAAAATATTGTCTGCATAGAATAAACAATTATTACAAAGTAGAAACAGCATTCTCATACCATTTTTAATCTTTCAGAATCCCTTAATTTAGCAAGTTCTCGTATGGACACATTTTTTATTTCTTCTTCTTTGGGTATTACAGGAAATGGCACAGCAAATTCATGGTTAGTTTCTGTTGTTTGGTTTTCAACAGGAGGTTCGAAATCCATATCATCATTTTCTTCTAAGTCAGCCAATAATTCATCGGCCAAAGACATTGTAAAAAAATATCCCGATCCTGTTTACAATAAAAATTTTAATAATCAGAATTCACTTTATTTTACTTTTATAGAATTCAATCCAAATCACGGAAAGCAGGCGATATCGCGCATTCGTAATATTTTTTTTGTCGACCAAGTTGCTCTCCAAGTTGTCGACAGTCGACACCACAGTCCATAGACTATCCACAGTCCACACATAATAAAGCAGTGTTGCCAACTTTATTTTCTAGAGGATCGTATCACACACTAGGGAAAATCGTATTTTACCAAGAATTCTAGAAAAAAAATAGTACGTTTTAAAAAATTCAATAAAACTACAGCAAATTATTTAAATAAGAAATGTAATTGTACTTTTTAATAGAATGAAATACAAAGTTTTAGATAGATAAAATTTATCTATTATAATTTATAATTAAATCACTATAGTACTAGTATTAAATTAAATAATAAATTAAAATATCAGTCGCTATCAGAGTCAATACACGCAACATCAGATGCAAGAGTCGAAGAATTTATTCTTTTGTACATACTTAAATTTAATTTGCACAACATGTCGCTGGATGGCTGGAAATCGATACATGATCCTGATTCCTTAAATTGTTGTGCAGCCAACAAAGTTCCATTCACTGTATCTATCATTAATTTATTTGGAATTTTTGTTTTCATTAGATTGACGTGACTGAATACTCGATCGCATTCGAAAAAAAGTTTAAGGCTTGTTCAAATCAAAAAGATTGTTATTGTTTTTTTATATCAACAAATAAAATTAATCGGAATTTTTTTTTTCCATGTTATTCTAATATTTAAAAAGATCGTATATTTTGCGTACGATTAGGAATTTACGATCGTACATCGTACCAAAGCTAAAAAGGTCGTATAAATACGATTTAAATAGTACGGTTGGCAACACTGTAATAAAGGTGTATAATGTATTCCGTTATGCACTGCGACCACTGTAGTAATAAAAGGGCTGATAGACGTAGGAACTTTACAGAGGGAATTTTATGTTATTCAGGAATTAAATATAGACATTTTTAATTTAATAACCAGCACCTATTTTTAAGTAAATAGCATTCTAACAAAATAAATGTTCAAAAATTGAAGGATATATTTTCGTTTTTACTATTATATTTTGAGGGTACTTTACAAAAAAAGAGCGTGTGCGCCGAGCCTACGCGTCAGGAGTGAAACTTCCTTGGCGGGATCCAAAAATACCTTCGCCAATATTCAATTATATTATATTCATTCATATTAATTATATTAAATTATTTTCATAAAACTAAAAGAAGAAGACGAAATTAATTGAACTTTTGCACTTAGTAACACCTATTATAGCTACACAGGCTAGGCTCGCGGCTCGCGGCGCTGACAGACGTGCGAGCGAAGGCGGGCTACGAGTAAAATTTCAAACAT
>CAJQZN010042968.1:0-11897 GCA_907164685.1 Colias eurytheme
AAAGTTTGTACAACATATTTATTCTTATCACAAAGTCACAGAACACAACCATTTCAATACTGTCCCTACCCTTCAAATTACTGCAATATTTAACTATCTGAACTGCTACGCACGTGAATAATAATCACGTAGAAAGTTCTCTATATCAAACAGTTAACAGATATCAATTTTTTACTTAAAACTTACAATTCTTTAAAACAATCGTTTACATAACAATTAATCTTTGGCTCAAACATACGACATAATTAATTAATCGAAATTTTATTATATAATCACCAATTCAACGTGTAGTAACGGTCATTATATCAATAACTACAAACTTAATTAATGTGAAGGCTTAACTTATAACACACTCGGTTGGCATCGTTTTTCATAATGTACACATTGCCGTCGAAATGGTATTAATGGTTCCGCATGACTACAAATAACGCACTGTTGTAACACGGTATCTGCTCGCTTTGTTATTGCAGATAATTCATCGCCCTAACTTAAACTACATTTATTATTTACATAACGTGTCCGAATAGGATTTACAACTGGTATTGGTACGGTAGCGTGACCGACTTGGGATCCAATTCTTCTTTCTCTTCCTGCTCCGGCACGTAATAGTGCAGCTCGTAGGCCGGGGAAAGTTCCACCGTGGAGTTGTTCTCACAGTCGCCGGCGGGTCGAGTCAGAAGTCGACTCAAGTAAGCCCTTGACGAAGCGACGTCTCTGCCGTGCTCTCCGTGTAATTCGCTGTGGATAATACTGTTGTTGTACAAGAGCGGTAAATTCGATTTGAATCTTTCGCTATTTTCGTTGAAATTATGCACGAATCGTTGCAACACATCTTTTTTGTAATCAGTATCATAGTCGTAATTTTCGGGAATATCTGGCTTTGTTTTTGTTTGTGGCATAAAAGCATCATTCAATGTTACACCTTGAGTTGGAATTTTCGTATATTGAATATAATCTGCATTTTTATCTTCCTCGTGATCTTTGGCCACGGCATTTAAAAAGTCTCTGTAATTCTTTATGACATCAGACGCTTTGTTGAAGCTTCCATCGTCGGTGACGAACGTATACGTATCTTTGTCTGTGTTTATTTCAGGAGCGGGTGTTATGTAGAGATCTTTCTCATATTGGATTGGTTTTGTTGTAAAAGAGTTTCTAAAAGTACTTTTTAAAGTTGGAGTAAACATATTTTCCTTGCGAGCTTTCGGTAGAGAAGTTGTTTTCTTTGGATAGGAAACTGGAAGAACATTTGTTGGTGGAGCGGCATCAGTATAAGCATTCATCTTATGGTTATAATCGTCATATCCCTTGTTTTTAAACATAGCCTTCTGCGTAGTCAAAGGTGGGAAATATTGAAGAGTAGGTTGTCTATCATCATGTTTGTTATGAACATATCTGTTGTTAGTTACGGGCCAAGGCGGGGGAGTATTGGCCTCTGTGGTACTCTGGATCGGAACGGTATACTTTTTCAAATCTAATTTGGCCAATGACAAGTAGTCCGCGTCGTCTTCGTCTGAGGAATCATAATATTCTGCAACATTAAACACTTTCTTTGTTTTCTCAGTTGTAGCTTTTGGTTTGGTAGTTGTAGTATCGATTTGTGCCTGTACGGTAGTTGGAGCTTCAGTAGTTCTTGTTGTAGTAGCTTGAGTGCTTATCGTAGTCGTGGGTTTCGGTGTTGTAGTTGTAATTTTCGTTGTTAACGTGGTTGTAGATATTCTATATGATTCCGTGGAGACAGATGAGTAGTTTTCGTTTGATAAAACGTTTTCTTTTGAATTTCCATCTTCATAATCATTATAATAAACATTGCCAAATGCGTCTGTCTTCTTCTTCTTAGTTTTTCTCATCTCTGCTATTTTTTCCAATCTTTCTCTTAGATCCGGCGTCTCGTTTTTATTTGATCTCTCAAGCAAATTGTTCCATTCCGTCTCAGTCTTATTTTTTAAGACTTGAGTGAAAGGTTTTGAGGAGTTCTTCGGATTGAAAACAATTCCCAGTGAACTTAGGCTCTCATTTCGCCAACTGTTATCATCGGGGTCTCTTACAAAAGTTTTGGGCGGCTGCACTTCTATTTTTTTGGGGGGTTTATAGTTTGGACTAACGGGATACAAAATTGTAGTTTTTAACTTTTCTAGTATACTCAATGGTTTAACACTTAATTTTTCATCACTTGTATCTTTCACAACTGGCTTACTAACTTCATAGATTTTAACCGGAATCGTAGATTGAGGCATTGTTGTGGTTTCAATAGGATCTCCTTGATACCTGTCTTTATTTACCTCATAATTATTTATCCTATCTTCTTTTAAAAATTCTTCTCTGATATCATCTTCATTCTGAAAGAATATAAATACAACGTCAGATTTTGTATAACGTCTGTATATATATTTTTTTAATAGTTCGAAATAATATGTATTTAATCGAAATATAAACTATTTCAAAGGGAACAATTTAAATACGAGTATGTCTTAAATAATTAAAGAAATAAATCGATTTCACTTACCATTTGTATAAAAGTTCCTGTTTGTTTAACATTACTTTGTTTATTTCCATAATCACCATTTTCAGGTGTGCGTTCCTCAGACAGTGTGGGATAAGGTTGGAATGTGGTTTGTTTCTCGTACTTATTGCGGTCTTCCTTACGTTCTTCAACTTTATCGTCCTTAAAGACAATTCTAATATTATCTTGAATTTTATAATCAGGAGTTGATGAGATCTTAGATTTCGAATCGTTTTGCGTCGTTAGATAAACACCATCATTTTCTTTGTCTTTTATTTCTTCATTTGAATTAGGAATAGAAATAGTTGTTAATTTAAAAGGTTCATTGGGTTCTAAATTTTGTGTCGTTTCCATGTCGTTAAACTTAAAGTCAGAAGGATACTTCACTGCGACAATGTTTTGCTGTTCTGTCTGCTTTGTTTTAGAAGTCACGTTTTCATTTTCGATTGCAGTTGGACCCTGTATCTCAGATTCATCCTCTTCTTCAATCGTTGATAAGAACTTTTTGCTATATTCATCTAACATCGGTGCTTGTTTATATTGTTTATATTCACTTCCTTCGTCTTGATTTGATTTATTATTAAATTCTTCTTGAATTGTGGTTTGGGGTGGTATCTTGTTAACTTTATCAATATCGACTTTTAATGTAGTTTTATTAATTTCAACAGTTTTGATGGTATCTTCCTTTTGTCTTAACACGTCGCCTCTGTTCCTTTCCGTGTAACTTTTTTCACTATTATATTCTTGCAACTCTTTGTCTATTTTATCGGTTGATTCGAATTTTCTATTATAGTTTTCCCTTCCATTGTCATTTCTTGATTGAGAAGGAATTCTTTCATTTTCCCTGCTTCTAGAATTTTCATTCCTTCTATTCATACCAATTGATTCTTCCTCCTCTCTCGAACGAGATCGAGATCTAGTTTCGTCTTTCTTTTTTTCTGGCCTTTCACTTCTTCTGTTGTTATCTCTATCTTCATTTCTAGAACTTTCTTTCCTTCTGTTGTTACTATTAGATGCTTCTTCTTCATTTCGTGAACGAGAGCGAGATCTGGATTCGTTTTTCTCGTTCATAATCTTCTCAGAACTTTTATCATCACGAATCCTTTCCTCTTTATTTTTCTCGAAGTTTTCATTTCTTCTATTGTTATCTCGATCCCTAGAATTTTCATTTCTTCTGTTGTTGTCTCTTTCCCTAGAATTTTCATTTCTTCTATTGTTGTCTCTGTCCCTAGAATTTTCATTTCTTATGTTGTTGTCTCTTTCCCTAGAATTATCATTTCTTCTATTATTATCTCCGTCCCTAGAATTATCCTTCCTTCTATTATTGCTATTAGATTCCTCATCTTTGTTTCTTGAACGAGAACGAGATCTATCTTCATCTTTTTCGTTCATTATCTTTTCAGAACTTTTGTTATCACGATATCTTTCCTCGTTATATTTGTCTGGTCTATCATTTCTTCGGTTGTTATCGCTATCTTCATTTCTGGAATTTTCTTTCCGTCTATCATTATTAGGTTTTTCTTCTTCTTCTCTGGAACGATATCGAGATCTTGATTCATCTTTTTCGTTTATTATTTTCTCAGAATTTTTATTATTATGATTTCTTTCCTCTTTATTTCTTTCAGATTTCTCATTTCGTCGGTCATTATCTCGTTCTTTTTCATTTCTCGTACGAGATCGATATCTGTCCTTATTTTTCTCATTTACCGATTTATCTGAACTCTGATTTTCACGATTTCTGTATTCACCTTTACTATCGCTTCTTCTGTCATTATCTTCGCCTTTTGAAATTCCTTTTTCATTTCCTTGTCGTGATCGATATCGATCATAATTTTCTTTAGAATCAATTTTCCATATATTTAAAACCTGTTCTTTTTCTTCTACGTACGGTTTAATATTTTCTGTCATGCTGTTTACTTTTTTATTACTTTCTCGTGAAGTTTCTTTACTATCCATTTGGAGCGATTGGCGGTATTCTTTGTTTTTTGAATCTTTATCGTTATTTTTATTGCCATCAGAAACTTCTTCTATAGATTCTTTTATTTTTATATTATCTTTTCTTCCTTGCTTTTGGTCAAAATCTTGCCACTCTTTCAATATTTGCTTATCAGTCTTAGAGCCATTTCTATCATGGGAATTTTCTTCTACATCGCTTTTCATATTATCATTAGTGTGCTGTTCTATGCTCTCATTGATATTTTTGGAATCCGAAGATAATTCTTTCTTTCTTTCGTCATTGTTTTGTTCCTTATTATCATTCGATTTTCTGTTTGTATCCTCCTTATAGTCGGTATCCTTATTTTTGGTATTAGTGTCCTCTTGGCTTTCTTGTATAGTTTTAATTTCATTTTTATCTTTCTTACGATCATTGTTATTCTTATCATCATCGTTCCTAAATCTAAACCTGAGCCTACCTTGTTTTTCACCAGAACTATCTTCTTTACTTCGATATCTTGATCCAATCCGCCAACTTAATTTCCTATTCTTAGGTCGCTGGGTGTTTAGTTCTTGTGAACTATCTTTTTTGTCGTCGTTGTCTTCAAATAAGGATTTTAACGAGAAATCCAAAAATCCGCCGCGTTTAGATTCAACTGTGGCAGGTGTTTCTTTGTCAGTAGACGGTGGTGTGTTTTGTTGTGTTTGACCAAGATTGTCATTCGCAGATTGATCTGTTACCTCCTTGCTAGAAGTTGTGTCGTTTTGAGCATCTGATTTGAAGAATGAAAGAAAACTTTTTATTTGATTTAGGGATGGTATGTCTCCTTGTTTAGAATCTTGTAATGGACTACCCGTTTCGTCTGTAATCATTTCCTCAGATCTATTTTCTGACATTTTAGGATCATTTTGGAGGTTGCTTATGGGCTTTCTGTTTATAGTTGTATACTTCTTCCAAGACGGAGTAGTCTGTTCCTGGGACAAATTAATATTTTGTGATATATGCCCGTATTTTTCGTATGTACTTTTACTAATATGATCATCATTGAGTGTCGATATTGTAGTGAATGCTCCAATGTTTTCAGTCGATTCGTTTGTTTTTATCTGAGTGCTATCAGATACTTTTTCTTGCGCCGTCGAAGTTTCATCTGTCGCATATTCTACTCGTTTCGTTGTACCAAAACTATTTACAGACGTTTGATCATGAGCAGTTGTCGCAGGTATGGTAAGGACTTCTTTTGTCTCAGTTTCACTTACTAAGAGCCTATTAGGATCTGCAATGTCATTCGGCCGCCTAAAATCATCTCTAACTTCTAATCTTATACTTTCTTCTTGATCAAGGTCCTCGATAGCGTCGTGAAATTCACCTGGACGACTAATTGTGAACGTATCCGCGGGTGTGTCAATGAGAGACAACACAATGGTCAAGCTTAACGTGAATAACCTGAAACAAACATAATTGAAGTGTTAACTGTTAAATAACAATAGATACCAGGAGGTATTAATAAAACGTTCAAGTAAAAGCCTTGGCTTTTGTTTCTATTTATCGAAAACATATAAGTTATAAAATAAATGTAATTGAAACAATTAGCGTAAATATCAATATTACATATTTGTACGATTAGTTGTTTCTATCAAACATTATGCAAGTGGTAAATAGAAGCAAATACACTGGTTTGTATGGTCACGCGAAGTCGTAAAGGATCGGTTGCAGGATGGCTCTTTATAAGACACGCACGTTAATATTATTCCAATGTTTTCATACTTAGTAAAAACTTAATGAAGTTTTTCCCACTTATTATTCAATTGTTCAAACGGATATTATAAAAATAAAGACGATTACCGAACAATCGATTACTATTTTTAAACATACAGACCTTTATATAAGATAAATTCCATTGTTATATTTAACTTACGTTCCTGAATATCATCGACCGGTGTTTATAAAATAGCATTCGCTTCATTTCCTGACCTTATACTAATGTTTTTTTTTTGTATGTTCAATGAAATATTATTACTTTAAGGCTTTAGCGTCAGATCAACTTTTAATATTATTTCATGTACTTAAAATATACAAGGAACTGGTAACTTTTCCGTATTTCAGAAATCTTTCTAAAATATTTACTTAATTAATCAATTTGATTTTATCTGTCCCAACTCCCATCACACGGTTTTTATAGTATGTAATTCAACATCTTATCGTCTAATAGTAAAATGCGAAACAAGATTGTCAATATAAATTTTGGATTGAGTAAAGTAAAAAAAAATACTAGCAGAGTAATAATATATACCTACTTTTTACTTTCAAAACTAACGAATTTTGACCTTCCTCCACACTCTAAATGTAAAACTAATTCAATTTAGCTCTATAGTGTGTCTTATACAGTTGATAATGGAATCTCAAACCTCTATATAAATCTGGTCAAATGCCCATACGATACAATAAATTAAAATATTTGAATGAGATGATTGAACATTTAGATGAGAGGTGAATTACTAAAAGCTAAGGAACTAGCTAGCTAGCTTCCGTCACTTCCCCTTATGGCACAAGACGCATCCGCCTACATCCTCGTATCCTATTGTAATTTGCATCCCCTCAAAGTAGTAAGTACCGGGTGGTAGCGTGCATACTTGACCTAGCGACTCTAAAAAAAAGCAATCGACCCAAATAATATTACAATTAGTTAAAAATATGTAGTTAGTTACCACAAGTTACAAAATAGTTAGGTACCTACTACAAAAAATATTTTAGCATACGCGTTTATAATATCCCTAAGCCAATAGAAGTCGTCTTCGTGAAAAAAGTATTTTCGTATAGAGGCAGTTTTATTTACATAGCGAATTCTGATAATTTGGAAGTTGGATGTCAATTGTTAATTCACTGATTCTAATGGTTTAATATATTTTGGCCTTGCAATTATGTTAGATATATTTAATTTAGTTAAACGAAATAAAATATTATGATTTTCGTTAAATGTTTTATGCCACATTCTGTCATTCTGGATTTTGGATTTTTACTTGCCTATTTTAACTGTCATTTAATTGTGTTCAGTGTTATTGTTACAAATGCAATGCATGGCAAAGCATATGAGGCGACAGAACCGGCTAATCCGCTTATAATTACCGAATAACACTCGGTCAAGCATATACATAATATAACTAAAATCACAGTTCCCTAATTATGCCACTGTAATAATTTCAACCACGAATTAATAGACAATTTTACGTAAACATCCGATTTGCATTATGTAGGTACTTCGCAAACTAATCGTTACGATCACGATTTAATTTTAAAACGATTCAATGAGGTTTCTATTTCTTAATTAACTTGGACTGTTTAACAGATCGAGTAATTTAAGAACAAATTAATAATAATTAAAACTATTTTGAACGTTATTTTCAAAATTTAAAATTTTCTCGTTGATCGAATCGCGGACTAAAAAATAGCAGTTGTTATGCAGTAATTAGATGCACAAATCACTGAAACGCACTAATTCTCACCTGAAAGTGTTACACAGTGACATCTTACTGCAGTTGCATCACTAGCACATGGCCGCACGCGCGCACGCCGCGATCGCCCTGTGATAACTGCGATTTTTCGCGATATTGATGATTATCTGTGTCGAACGCAGAACTTCCTTCCATTGAGTAACACAACTTCAATATCAAGAGCCCAAACTTCGGCCGCTAACCTTCAAACGTTTTAGTTTAGTTTCCCTCCAAACCTGCTCCCGGATAAGGGCTATTATCTGTAGGCGCAGGAAGATATAGATTAAATAACGTTAGTTAATGCAATTAATGATATTTATTGATTATATCTTCCTCTGAATGCGTATAGCTGATAAACATATGTCTTTGTATTATTTTAAAGAAATCGCATCCGAATGTCGCAATTTTTACAATTGAACAATTTAATTAAATAATTATTCGGCCTTACATGCCGAACATAATCAGAATTATTTGACATAAAAGTATCAACATTTGGATGGTGGAAAACTTGGAAATTTACCTTGTGGAGAAAAAAGGAAATTCTAGTAATTAGGGGTTTGTAGATGACGCCACCGACATTATAGGTTCTGAAAGCATTAAATACAGAGTTTTACGTTTAATATTTCTTCTGTTTTTAATTTTGGTACATTATTAATTTAATTTTGAACACAACAAATAACTCTTTAATGATAAGAGCACACACATTTCTTTTTTGTTTAATTGTATAGATATATTGTGTATAGAAGAAGATATCGCCTAATTTTATTATTAATCTTTGTGAATGTAGTGTTCATCTGTAATAGTTGTGCATAATAATGTGTAAATCCTATGTTACTGTTTTACGTGAATGATACTTACATATGTAACAACTGGTGATGAACCTTTTTAATAAATAAAATAAAAATAAAAAATAAAATAACAACATTGATACCAAAAATAAGTCCTAACAAGTATTCTTCTTAGAATATCAACAGCATGAGGCTACCTTCAAGGTGGCGGTGTTCATCATGTAAGGTTAATAAATGTTATAACTAATGTAGCAGTAAATAGGTCAAAGTAACAGATGTACCTAGAGATGTAATAAGATACTTTCGGTGTTTCCTTGTGTATTAAATATACCTATGTAATATACATTATACAATATACATACCTACATGAAGTTACAACTTATTACTTACAAGTTACAATTTGCGGACGCAAACTCAAATTCAACTTTAACGCTGAAATGTAATCGAATAAAACGCTAATAATGAAAGCGGGCAAATTTAAAAATATAATTATTGCAAGATTGTGGAAAATATTCATAAATACTAGCAAACCGGGCGAACTCCGTTTCGCCACCAGAGACACCTTTTCTTTGCTATAAACCTCAAGGAGCCCGAGACCTTTCAAACGAATGCAAAACCGTGCGAAATCGGTTCGTGCGTTCTGGAGTTATAGCGTCAGGAAGGAAAACCCGACTTATTTTTATATAGTAGAATAACTGTTATGTTTTTATAAGTTTTCAAATCGTTAAAATCCGTTCAGCCACGTTCAGCCGTTCTTGACTTACAAAATGTATTTAAAAATTAATAATAATAGCGCCATCTATCGGAGGACCCGCGCGGCTCAGTCGAAATCCAATAAAAATATGAATTTCGTTGCGCATCAGTGGTGGCGCAAAAAAAAATATACTGAACAAAATACTAGTGGTTTCAATAAGAAATAATTTACAAGCATTTTATCACCATATAAACACAAAAAGTAACTTTTATGGAACGTAACCATAGGACATTGAATTTTGACAGATGCTGACTGACGTATTGTTCGTTATAATTTGAAAACGGTAAACAAAACAGATCTTGTAGAGTTACGAGTTTTTCGAAGAATTTATCAATTCAGAATCGGTATATTCAAAATGTCTGAATTCAAAACGCCAGTGAAGAGCAAATTAATGAGTGATGGTGGAGAAAAACGAGAAATAACAATTCCTCCATCACCTTTCCTGAACAGACTCGGTTATGGAACAGGTAAATAAAATATTTATTTTATGTTGACTTATTCAAGGAAATTAGTTTTTATATTAATAGTTAATAGTGGTATGTTGTCTTAAAACATTTTATTTATTTATAAGGCGTATCAGTAATGCAACTGGTGCGATCACCAAAAGCCGGCCAGATGAGATCACCGTGGGCATTGAAGATGATAAATAAGCGAGTGAAACCTAACAAAGTGTACACAGAACGGCTTCAGGCGGAAGCTGAGTTATTACAAAGAATGTCACATCCCAATATTGTGGGTTTTCGGGCGTTTAGCAAAACCAAGATCCTTTACTTGGGTATGGAAGCCTGTGATCTCTCGTTGGGAGATATGATTGAAAAGAGAGTTGAAGATGGATTGGATGCATTTCCACCCAAGAATATTATAAAGGTAAATGATTTTATCACTTATGTATTATATTTCTTTCAGTAAATGTTATTTTCATTTGATAGTCATAGAATATTTTCGTTATTTAATTTTTGAGTTCTAAAACATTAGGAGTAATGTTTTTTAAATTTAATGGTTTCAGGTGGCATTAGACATAGGGAGCGCGTTAGACTACCTTCACACAAAGATGCAGATCCTCCACGGAGACATGAAGTCGTACAATATATTGGTGAATGGTGACTTTGTTGTTTGCAAACTGTGTGACTTTGGGGTCACATTACCACTTAATGAAGATGGAATTTTTGACAAGGAGAATGCTGGCAAGAAAGTGTATTATGGTAAATTTATTTGAGATAATTTTATATTAGGTATTTAATTGTAAAATGTAACTTGGTTTAAAGAATAAATTAAGAACAATATAGTGAAATTGATGCTACAGCTCTCATGGATATTTAAAAAAACTTACTAACATACTTAAACTTTTTAACATACTTATAATAAAGGAGGGAATTTTTATTAAAAAACGATTGTATTAATATCAAGTTATGATTAAAATGTAATTTTTTTAATGTAGAGAAGCTTATATTTTTTATTTTATTCAGGTACAGAAGCATGGAGTGCCCCAGAGGTGCTGGAAGGAGACGAGATCAGCAGCAAGACAGACGTCTGGCCGCTCGGACTCACTCTGTGGGAGATGATGTCCCTGCAGCCTCCGCACACTCAGATTGATGACAACTTTGACGAGAGTCTCGAGTTTGATGACAGCTATGTGGATAATAATTTTGAATTGTATGGTGTGTATCTATACCAATATTATAAAGCTGAAGAGTTTGTTTGTATGTTTGTTTGAATGCGCTAATCTCAGGAACTACTGGTCCGATTTGAAAAATTATTTCAGTGTTAGATAGCCCATTTATCGAGGAAGGCTATAGGCTATATATCATCATGCTAAGATCAACAGGAGAAGACCACTGCGGGTTATACCGCAGAGCACAGCTAGTGTTGGAATATTTTTCTAAAATTTTGACTGATTTTCTTTTGAAAATTATATCGTGATTCATTTTATTTTTATTATCACTTAATATATTTTCTTTATAAGTTCCGAGTTCAAATGCAAAATTTTTCAATTATAATTCTAATACTATGCATGTTGTGTGTCTATGATCTACATTCTAGAATATTATGTCAGATTTTTAATGGTTCTATAATTTCAGGCACTCGGCCAGCGATTCCAGCGACCATATCTGTAGAGGAGTACAGTGAGCCCATCGCACTGTTCCAAGCGTGCACTGAGACGGAGCCCTACCGCAGACCCTCGGCAGAACAGCTGGCGACTGTCGCTATGAATATGATGAACAAATAGTGATGAATATATTATATGATGATAATGGTTTGGTGCTCGAGATGTCTGTGAAAAACTGAAAAATATGTACTTTATTGTGTTACTGTCAGGACAGGATATTCCACATTGTTAATAGATTTTAATAAATATATTGATGATCTCTATATGTGCATGTGTTTTTTTTTACTGAATTCAACTTACCTTTTTTTATAACTTGCTCTTTAA
>CAJQZN010042969.1:0-20110 GCA_907164685.1 Colias eurytheme
ATAGTTGCAGTATAACGTATGAAATAGAAAATGAATGAATATTTATTGTGCATTGAAATTCAGAACAGATAGACGTTAAAAATACGATCTTCTTTGTGGGACAGACAATAAAAATATTGAAAGGAGATAGCAAAAATAAAACGATATTAAAGGGACTGAGTAACTAGTATTTCCAACCTTTCTATTAACTTTCTCGTTCAAAGCAAAATGGGAAAGGATGAAATAGGACTGTTGGCTGTGGGTGTTATATAATTATTATCTGCAACGGCATACCACCATTACATAGATCGTTACATGTATCGAGGAAAGTTTAGATATACTATATTAAATAGAACTACTATATCGTATATGGCAATGGTGAAAGTTAAGTCAGTTACTCAGTTAAACCTAGCGTTTAGTCATCACATGCGGAAACTATACAACTGACCATGTCCAATAAAAAATGTTACAGAAGTAAACTAATTTATAACAGAGCTAAAAATATCTAGTAGTAGGTAGGTATTGCTTTATTGTTAACTTCCCTGTCACGGAATTTGGTAAATTGTTTTTAATTGGCAACTACCTACTTGCGTGGGTACCTGGTCTACTCTTTGTCATTTTCTAATCATACGGATGAATAATCTCTGTTTTACATTTTTATTGTGTGACCATCTTCGCCAATTAATTTAAATAACTTTTCACTATAAAGTAAAGAATAACCATTTGATCATTACAACTATAGGTACCTAATTATACCTACTCTGGTTAAATTGGCGTTTCTGATGAATTTATTATAAGTATAATTTTCAAGTTTTATTTAGGCAAAATGTAGAGTTTAATATTAAGTTTAGTATTGGCAACTACTTCAGTTACCACATTAATCATTTTTTTCTTAGAAATCATTATAACCAAACCCACTATAACTGTATTTCATCGTAAATATAGGCAACCACAAATCTAAATAAGTTTTTGTATGCAAATATTTAATATAGATAAGTAGGTATTATTGTTGCTCTGAGTTTTTGCGTATGCCTTTTTGTTGGCAATTATTATTATCATTGCCTCGCCTGCACAGTTTCACTAGCTATAATATGCCTAAAATTTAACTACATAGTACTGATTACAGTATTTTTCCAAATTATTAATTATTTAGCCTAGCCTATCTAAGTAAATATTTTTACAGAGTAAAGCTCCCTACTATCCCCAATTTAAACGAACATTTAACATTTATTTGTACTCGATATCGCAGTTTGATTAGCATAATCTTTAAATCTATAGGTAGGTACTTTACAGAGAAATCATCGCTTTACTTATGCTAAATCAAGCGTGTCTACATTTTGATAGAAAATTACTCAACGTGCTATTGATTGTTTTAAAACATTTGTAATCCATTCTTAAGCATCAAAAAATAAACACTTTTTACAAATGTTTCAGAGGTAAACCATAAATTTAACAATAGTGAAGATTGAAAATAAAACAAGTAAAATTTCTGAAGAAGTACTAGTTTTAATTTTGAATACTTAGATTTTGTAACGTTACGATTAAAAGATTTCATTACATTTTTATTTAATGTTAAAATCTTTTTTGTTGTAAAATATTTTATTCCTATCATATTATTTCTCTAGGTAAGTATAGCAAATCTATAAAAAATTTAAATTCGAATGGCGAATTCTAATAATAATTCTAATTTTCCACTATTTACCAAGAAGATGAACATTCATAGAACAAAATGCATCTTGTTCAAGAAAACGTTAAACGACAGTGTTATCTTTCGCGAGATATGTATTTTGGCGCCCCTGACGATCTGGCCCGATCCGCCCGAGCCACTCGCTTTTCCCGCTGACGGCTGAACTCTGGTGTATATCTCGCAGTAAAATCTTATATTATGGTCCCCACGGCCCACCTCTTCGGGAATTGGATTCTTATTTTTTTTAGGGATTTTCGGGATTATTAGGAGCTAATTTTTAAGATATTTATGAAATATGTACCTACAATGCCAAAGGTTCAAAACAATATCTAAATTTAAAAATCTCAGTTAAGCAGTAAATGTACTTCAGTGATTTTCATTCAGAGACGGTGGCAGAGGTTGTTTTTATTAATTCATAACATTGAAATCAGCCAATAAAAACTTGTTTTATCTAATTAGACTATAGTTTATATAGACTAGATACTATAGACTATAATTTATTTTCGGTGTAATTCTACATTAGATATACATACTCTCGAGTCTCGACTCTTCTCCATACAACGGAACATAGGAGTAGGCATTGGGAATCCGATAAACCCAGAGCTCTTTTCCCGTGGGTTATAGGCATGGGTTTCATTCTCATTTCAAAGAATAGGTTTTGGTTTTGCCCTTGCTGTCAAATATCGTATGATAACTTGAGTTTTGAATGAGTTATAACGAAAATAAATAAGTTAAACATTTCACCGTTCCTTGTATAAATGTTTTTGCTGATATAAAATTTCATTAAACATCGATGCGTTCATTTCACATTCGATGATGTTCTAACTAACTTGTTCAACAATAAGTTCTGTGATAATTAAAATAATTTAAAACGGTTTTAAATGTCGTGAACTAGGAAATACACAAAAACAAACTTAATCTATATTCATTTTTGAATTATAATAACATAATATTTCATAGGTATCAATTAATAATGTTTCTTCAAGGTAAGCCTGACATAATATTAAGATATTGGCAATACAGCAAATAAACATTTATTTAATGTATCTAGATCAGAAAAAGTAATTTTTGATTTTCCCAATTTTTTTTCTTTTATTTCCCGTAAAGCATCGACGTAAATCGTACATAATATTAGGGTAAAACTCAACAATTCTGAAAGCTTACTTAGCTAACTTCTGATCCTAGATCTTATCTTCCTTCTAGAACAGCAGACTGTAAGGTAACTCAACAATTCACAGTTTTCGGAAATTCAATTTAATACTAAACATCTAAACATATTTAAAATTTCATTTTCAGCAAATGAGCGAACAGCGGGAGTCACACTATGGCTTGCTATGTTAGGATTAGCGAGTTCACAATCTCTTCCAGCGGATGTGGACACTCCACCTTTCAGTACTCTTTACAAATGGAAATATATTGACTTCGAGTTTCCTTCCGAACTGCATCGACAGAGAGCTCTCTCTTCCAGGTACATAGATACATAATATGAAAATTGTAATAACAGCTATTTTTTTGTGAAAATCATTTTATGAAAGAAAAAGTGCACCTCGACTACGTTTGTTTGTTTTGTTGAACAAAATTTTTATACATAAATATTAATTTCTTTCGTGATATCATGATATCGTCTTAACGAAAGTGTATCTGCGTTTTCAGGCAATACGTACCAGATAGTGTTCTGCCATTGGGTTTAGAAGTGTGGGGATCGCGGGTTTGGGTGACGTTACCCAGCTGGAGGCAAGGTGTTCCCGCAACTCTGGCTACTGTGTCCCGTTCTGGGGGTGTAGTGTCGCCCCTCCTCAGACCGTACCCGGATTGGAGCTTTCATAGAGCCTTCAGTGAGTACATTTTTAATGAAGAAACATAATTTTAGGATCTGTACTTGCATATTATAAAGATTAGACTTATATCCTCGTATGTTTGTAACGAATAAAGTCTTAAATATCTGAAACGATAACAAAAAAATTTCATCTAATATAAGAGGATATTTCTGTGAGAAGTACAAATATTATTTACTCAAGTTATGTTTATTTCATTTCAGATAGCCAAAACAATTGCTCTGGCTTAACATCCGTATTTCGCATAAACGTGGATCAATGTGGAAGATTATGGGTCCTGGATTCTGGACAAATTGATTCACAAGACAACCCTAAACAAATATGTCCGCCTAGCATCGTTGTCTTTAATTTACAAAACGATGAACTTGTGGCACGTTATACTATTCCTGAAAAATATGTGCTCCAAGATTCTCTGTTCTCAAACATTGTAGTGGATTCTAGAACATCAGATTGTTCAGATCTACACGTTTACATTGCTGATACTTGGAGATTTGGTCTATTAGTATTTCGCGAGAGGGACGCCAGCTTTTGGCGTTTTTCTCATCATTTATTCTATCCAGATCCTTTGGCATCCAATTATACACTTCATGGACATAATTTTCAATGGTCCGATGGTATATTTGGTTTAGCTTTATCTCCAGTCAATTACTTTCAGGAAATAATCCTTTACTTCCATTCAATGTCAAGTTACAGAGAGTTTTACGTCAAAACATCTGTTCTCCGCGAACCATCGCGTGTAAATAACAGTGCAACTGAGTTTAATCTATTAGGAGAAAGTAGGGGGCTGTTTGGACAATCATCAGCATCTGCCATAGATAGGCGTGGAGTAATGTTTTACGGATTAGTCACTAGAGACAGTATAGCATGCTGGGATACTAAAAAACCATATCAAAAAATAACAACTGGCACCGTGGCTAGGAACCCTGAGACGCTAATTTTCCCTAATGATATTAAAGTGGATCAAAGTGAGCGGCAGAGTTTATGGGTAATATCAAACAGACTACCAATATTTCAAGAGGGTCCATTAGATCCAGAAGACTATAATTATCGTATCATGTATGTTGACACGATAGAAGCGGTTCGAGGCACGGTTTGTGATCCCGGTTATCCCATAGTAGAAAGACCAATTATTCATACTGATTTGTTGCCATAAATATACTTTAAGTAAAATATACTCTTGTAAATAAAATTAAAAATATATAGCCTTTTACGTTTTATTTGATTTTATTACAAGTGTAATAATTAGGTATGGTAAAATTTTGACTATTAAAGTAATTACAAAGAAAAAATGTATGATATTTGCGATGTATTCAATCCACCTGCGGCTATACATCGCATTAAAAAGAAAAAATCTTAAAAAATAGCAAATTGATACGATATGTGAAATTGCTTTTAAAATATATCAGGACTTCTTGGTTTCGGCTTTAATAACTACAGAATAATTATTATATATTATATTATTATGTTCTGTTTTATTATTGTTTTAAGACTTCAGTTTCAGAACTATGACTTGAATTGATAACATATAGCTAAGTATCTTTCAGCGGCATAATGAATAAAAAGTATCATCACCGATCTTTTTTTCTGTTTTTTTTTAAATAATCACATAAATGATCTTTATAAGTGAATAATGGTTCAATTTCCTTCATGAAAACTGGCATGAAGTTGTTCTGGTTAAAACGTGCTACAGACCGTCATCGTACATAATGTATTTACGCAATACTATGTTCATTAATTTTTAAGTGGGCGTAGTCAACATAACTTCTGAACATTAGCTTCGAATCAGTCGTGGAGTAGTGAAAATGAAGGTAAGATATTTATTTCATAAATAAATAATATTTATTTATTTTATTGAAGTCCTCCAATGTATGTATTTATGAAATATATCTACTTAAATTTAATATTAATTATGAAAAATAAAAATTATTGTATTACTTTTGTTAATTTTTGCTGTTAAATAATATAAAAATATGGTATGCGTAAAGGTCAATAATGATACGCACACCGTTACTTACGCACAATGCACATAATAATATGTATGTAATACATTGTTCAACGTTTCTTCGTTTATGAAACAAGGGGCGAGGCATAATATAATAAGAGAATCTTAATTCATTTGTTTCCCATATATCATCTTTATTGTTTATATTTCAAACATAACTTAGCATTTAATATTAATGCAAACCCACAAATAAAATTAAAATCGGTATAAAATAAACGATTTACCTATGAGTTTGATATAATTTATTTTATTTAAATAACTATAGATTATATATAACTAAGTACTTACTTATAAGTACTAGAAAATAGAAATACGAAAATATACAAGAATTGTCCATTTTACTTTCAACGATTGTTTTCATTTACTATAGGTATATTTCCCTCTAATAATTTATATAGATATATCTAGTTAAGTATACTAATTTTACATAATATCTTATGTAAGTACATATTAAAATTCATGAGGTGAGACTAAAATCTAAAGAAATCAATGTGATAATGAAATGAAGCAAACTTTCTAAATTAAAATAAATTATGAAATCAAAACAGCGATAATCTAGTTTAGTCTATTTTTATTCGTATATACATATTAGTATTTCTAATTTACTAATTTATTTCTTAAAAATAAACTGATTTTATGTTATATAATTAATGAATTCAATAATTTAAATACAGTTACGAGTTTTGTGTTATCCTTTCGTATTTACAAACTATGCAACGAGGTCACTTCAAACTAGTCTTACATGGCCGGGCATTGAAATATAATACTATGATTAATATCCCACACTTTGATAAACTAGCAATTTTCTTATATTAAGTTAACAGCGTACTCACTTCTATATTATAGTTTCGCACTTAACCTAAAAGATGAAGAAATAGTCAGTCGTGCACGGTTTTATACGAAGCATATTCACATTATTGAATTTTGTCTTGCAGTTATTTTCAATAGCATTATTTTTGGGAGGAATTATATCAACGAGCAATGTGCTGAGTGTTCCACAAAAGTCGATTGGCACTCTGTACAGATGGAAACAAATGGACTTTGTATTCCCTACCGAAGACGAAAGAAAAACTGCGATCGAAAATGGGTACGTAGATATAAATATTTGATTTTAAAAATTAATGAAATAATTATTTTAAAGGTTACATTCTATCTATGTACATAGTTTTAGTTGTGAAACGGAAATCCAAAAATTCAAACATATCAATTACCAATGCTATTTAAAGTAACCTGTTAAGTAACAGGTTACTTTAAATAGCACGCCTCTCCAACTTTGAAAAAAATAACTCAAACTGTTGCTCCATAGGAAGTGCGACTCGATAGACTTATTTAAATATTTTAAACATATTTTCGTATTTGTACTACAAGCTCGCCCGGGTATTTTATAAAATTTGTTATATAAATGTTTTATAATTATTAGTATACTAATCCTGAATCCACGCGAAGACAAATTCAACAAACTAAAAATCATTAAAATCCGTTCAGCCATTCGTGAGCTATGTTGTAGATACTACACGACCTTCTTTGGTATCTTTGAATTTAGCCAAGGATCTTTCCATATATTTTTTTTATGTTTTCCCGTTTATCGAAATAACTTATAAGTAGGTATTATTTTTGTTTTGTTTACTTAAATACATGAAATTTTTCCATTTGATGGAAGAATGAGCAAGCCTGTTAACAATGCAAAGCAGTCAAACCAGAAATTGTAATAGGTACTAATAATTAATAAGCTTAGCTAATAAGTAGGTATAATGTGTCTAGATGTCTATTATGATGATTACAATATAGTTGATGGAAAACTCTAAATTTTTTTGATATGAGAAAAAAATATATGAAAAGAATAAAATATTTCCAATGTACATATGTATTACAAAACAAACTCGTCATCTTAGTATTATAATTATGAGTACTTGATATTTAATAATTTCTAATTCGTTAAATACGAGATATCTTAATATATATAAATCTCGTGTCACAATGTTTGTCCTCAATGGACTCGACCTAAACCAGTTAACCGATTATAATAAAATTCGCACACCATGTGCAGTTCGATCCAACTTGAGAGATAGGATAGTTTAAACATGTAGGCACCTCGGGCGAAGCCGGGGCGGACCGCTAGTAATTCTATAAATATGTTGATTATGTATCAAGGAGTGCCAAATAATAGTGAGTTATAATTCTTATAAACGATTTCATCCGCACTGAGATGTTTATACGTCATATTATATTCTTTGTGTTCTTTACAAAACAATATTCATTTCAGGCAATACATTCAATCCAATGTAATTCCACTGGGAGTTGAAAGATGGAAAAATCGTGTTTTCGTAAGTACACCTCGATGGAAGAAGGGTATACCTGCGAGTCTTTCGGTTCTACCCGTGGTTGCTCAAGAAACATCCCCACCATTAACTCCTTATCCAAGCTGGGATTGGCACACCGCTGGTAATTTACTCTTTAATCTTTAAATAACGAAAAATATATTCTTTTACTTTAGTTGAACTAAAAAGCTCCGATTAAGCTCCTCCGCTCAGTATATTTGTTGCAAAAATACAAGCAGGCATTAAAATGCATTTAATGCAGGAATTAAAATTTGAAGTGATTTAATTTCATTGAATGTGGTAAAACTTTATACTTACCTACATTGTTGATACTTAGGTACCTACCGCATGGTTTAGAGTCTTATTATATACTTTTTTTCTTTTTTTCCAGATAATTGCACAGGAATAACATCTGTGTTCAGAATGGTTATAGATCATTGTGGAATAATGTGGGTGCTCGACTCCGGTCAAATTGAAGCTTTTGAAACTCCCCGCCAGCTGTGTCCACCGACTTTAATAGCTATTGATTTGGAAAAAGATACAATTGTGGGAAAATTCCCCATACCTGAACAGTTTGTTTTGCAAGACTCATTGATAACGAATATCATAGTAGACTCTAGAGATCCGCAATGCAAGGATTTACACGTTTACATATCGGATGTAAGACGCTACGGGCTTATTGTCTTTAGAGGAGCGGACGGAGAATTTTGGAAATTCAATCACTACACGTTTTACCCAGAACCGTTGCTGTCAAACTACACTTTACATGGCGTAAACTTCCAGTGGCCTGACGGATTATTTGGCATGTCACTAGGCCCATATCATTTAGGAGACCGGCCGTTGTATTACCACTCTATGTCAGGCATGCACGAATTTGTGGTTTATACGTCTGTAATTCGCGACCCTGCACGTGTTGACAACTCTGTGGGTGAATTTAAGCTCCTCGGTGAAAGCCGTGGACCCATAGGACAAGTATCCGCCGCAGCTGTCGACCGCAATGGTATCATGTTCTTTAACCTTGTTTCGCAAGACAGTATCGGATGTTGGGACACACGCAAGGAGTACAGAGTTGAAAATTTAGGTATTGTAGCCAAAAATAATAAAACATTGGTATTTCCTAACGATCTGAGAATAGATCATGAAGTACCACAAGTAGGGTGGATTGTAACTAATCGATTACCTATGTATCAATTTAATTTGCTTAACCCGAATGAATACAATTTTAGAGTTATGTTTCTAGATCCCATCGCATCAATTGCGAATACTGTTTGTCAATACTAGTACCTATAGTACTAGTATTACCTAATATTCTGATAAACCTATTATTATAAAATGTATAAATTAAGTTATTGATCATTAATTTTAAAGAATATGAATGAATAGGTGAAATAAAATGCGACAGAAAGTTACGATTTTTTAATATTTCTTTCCATTTTTTTGTATCAAAACTTCATCCATACAATTTTATTTGTGTTTTCTTTGTGAATTCTTCGGATTTTTAGTTTTTTTAGAGTTCTGGTTGTTTGTTGAATGCCGAGATAGTGTACTGTTTGCAGATCGTTGAGAATCATTTGAAGATGTTTGAGTAAAATTAACACGATTCTTTATTCGTTCAATAACAGATTTAACACTCTCATTAGAATCCAACTTTAACAGATTACCTTGTATTTCACCTTTTTCATCATCTTTATTTTGTAAGAAAGTAGGAAATTCTTCATTTTGTTCATTGCCGTCAGACTTGCCTTGATAACTTTCTTTTGTATCCAATGAAATTTCCTGAGTTGATTTATTTGAGGACATGCTTTCTGATTGTCTCAGTTCATCATTATTTTCATAGGACCTATCATCTGATTCAATGTTTTGGTCAGCACGAGTCTCGGGCAACAGGTCGGATGGTTTCTTCATGAAAATATTTGGATAGTCTCGTAGGTATGATTGTATTCTACCTCTACTATTGCCAACTGAAGGTGGTGTTTCAGCTTCCTCATTTGATATTGGATTGCACTGCATCGTATCTTGCTTGGGCAAAATGGTAGAGTTGGTGTTAAACAGCTTTGTCGAATCTGCATTTTCTTTTTTCAAATATACCCCAATACGCAACAGCATTAAAACAAATTGTTCTAAGATTCTATCTGTATCACGTGGCACTACAACTTCGCTACCGAACCAGTCTTCATACGTTCCAATATCTGACATGGTTCTATTGGATGTGACTGATACAGGTTGAAAACTTTCTAAGGGACCAGTGATCTCTTCTATGCTTAAATTTGTCAGTTTTGCAATGGAATTCTCAATTTTTTGGTAACTAGCATTTACGTCCGTGGACGGTCTTTCGCCATAGCTATAAATAAATATAATATAAACTTTTACAATTAATTATACATTAGGCCATCCACAAGAACAAGGAGTATTCGTAAGGCATGTTGTATAAATGATAATTAATAACCTTCTTAAAATAGAACCTCACAGCAATATTCTACAGCATGTATACGTATATTAACCTACTGAAATCTGTATAGTTTGCTTCACAATATCCATCTGAATTATTAGTACCTATTAAAAAGAACTAGCAGTCACTTTCCTTTTGAAACTGTAGGATAGTGTTTGTTGAGTAAGTTTACTTGTTTACTCTAATTACATGTTACTCAGTGTTTTAACTAACAAGCTCGCAATGAGTTTTCTTCGTAATTGATCTTCCCCCAGTAGCGATTTTGTTCGGCGCCTTCGAACAGCTAATTCAATACCGCAGTCGTTGTCATTGCTCGCCGGTAAATTTACAGGGAATGTTTTGAACGCCGCGGCCATTTTTAAGCTGTGATAATAACTGAAATATATATAATTGGTTGATAATAATCGTAGTGATATTGGCTTGTCCTCGAATTATTCATATTCAAATCATTGAAAGGAAACAACAAAACTGAGATAATTTTTTGGTATACTAATTAAAATAATTTTATCAATTTAACAATGCAATGATCCTATTGTTTATGATTTAATTAAAAATTCTACAACAACATAGGTAGGTAGTACCTGAAAACCAGCGTCCACATATAGAAAGCAGGCATAATGGTGAAAATCTTTGAAATAAGGAATTTGACGCAGGGCGGTCTGGCTGGTCCCAACAACACGCATGTACCGAGACCCAAAGCTAGACTGGTCAGTTCACATAAAAGTTTTCTTATTGCTGCTAATAACAACCATGGGAGGACCAGTGTTGGACGTTCTTCCTGTTTACAGTTACCAAGATACAATGTTGACCATCTTTAGCTTGATATATTTAAAAATTTTTTTGGATACTCGTACTTTTAAGATTACACACTATTTTAATGATCATTAGTGATATATTAATTACATTATTGTAAGGTGATAAACTACATCGAACTATGAATATCAAAATTACCGCCTACTGGACATCACATTACATTTTCTAATGCTAGAGCTAAGTTAGCAACAAATAAATTGTAGCTGCTCTAGCAGCTCTACCCTAAAGAAAAGTAAAGAGCCAATAATATAGGCTCCCACCTACTACACTAAACTACTAAGTATTATATTATTATAATATTATCTTCATTTAAGAAACAACCGATATTAAATTTTCGTACAAGTATTGTAATCGGAGGTTGTAATCAAAAAGTTAAAAACTGAACCACCAAACGTTTAAGTTTAAATGAACCTAATTGTTTATTGTTTGTTTTGACTTATCAGTAACTCACTCAAACGCATCTGACCTACATGATCAGTTTCTTAAATGAAGAATAACTGACTCATTGGAATGCTATCAAGTTGAGTTGATTTACTAATTATCGTATTGATCTGTATAACGAAACCATAAAATAGGTCGGAGCAAGTAGGTATTTAACAATGAATCATAAGTAAAACTGTAAAATTTAGTAGGTACTTCTTATACGGTCGCGGAAGAATTCCAACAAATACCCGCGGCCCCATCATTAAAGCGGCTCGACGGAACACAGTGGGGTTTTAGTCGGTAAGAATCCGACATAACCCACGGCTCCTTCCCCGGGGGCCGTGGGTATCTTTGGAAGATTTCCCCACTATACAAAAAAAAAAAAAAAAAAAAAAAAAAAAAAAAAGGTACTTCTTATACATTGTGATGATTTCTTTCTCTCTCTCTGTCACCCTCTATTCTTAAATAGTTGTTATGTGTAATACGCAGTCATTTAAAATATAATTTCTTATCAAAATATATACGTCCCGTATTCAAATACGGGAAAATTTCTTAATTTAAGTTTAACTTTTCCACAAGACACCTAGCATCATAAGATAAGTTTATTCTATAAAAACATTAGTGTAAAGTACCAGGAATACAGGATAGAGTAGCACAATGTAGGACGCGAGGTACACGTACACCGTGAAGCATTGCACCAGCATCACGCCAGAGACCATGGTCCGTAGAAAGCGCTGTACGGGCACAGAAGATAACTGAGGCGGCATGCTCATTTGCCATACCTAAAAGGATTCTTTTTTTCAAACATTATGTTCACTAGCAATGGGTTTTATTATTATTGTCTTATTCTCGTTATTCAGGTACCTACATATTGACATAAACATGTATATGTATAATGGATAATGTGGATAATAGGAAACCCGACCTTCAAAATAAAAATACATTAAACGTTAATTTACAGATATAATAAAGTTAAATTAACAATACCATTCCTCTCATTCTTGGTTTAACCTATACTGTAATCGCTATAATATGGATATCATGTGACTGGTAAAAGCTTAACCCTTATTTCGACAGAGAAGGTGATAGTAAACTTATTAAAATTTTATTGTATAACCTAGTTTCCATGGTTTTTCTAAACCTCCAAAAAATGAAAAAAAAAATCTACCCCCCACCCTTATGGAGAAAAGCGATGTCAGCCACACCGGACATTATCGAATCTTAGTAAAAATGACTTGTCCGTCCTAGCGGACTTAATCGAATACGTGAAAGAAGTTGCATAGTATAAAGTAAAAGAATATAATAGTAAAAGAGCCTTTATTTTTTATAAAAGTACAAAGAAACTGTGAAAAAAAGTAATCTAAAGGTGAACGTACTACGGGAGGGTCTTCAACTACTGCAGTATCTTCTATCTGGGCTCTATACAAAAAGGTACTCTGTTTCCATTTGTAAGAGAGGGAAAGCTTTTGAATTTGCTTGGGTCTCTTTTTTGTCACAACTGATGGTTCTCTGAGTCTTCTTTTTCTATGCACAGGTGTTGGCAACGAGGGTAAAGACGATATAGAAGGTAAGTTTGCAAAATTGAGTTCCTGCGACTGGTTCGGGAAAACTTGCTCTATATTTGGACTCAAAGGCGTCGGGAAGTCGTATGTAAAGGTTAGGTAGATAAGAAGTATCTAACAAGTTGATAGGTACTGAGAATAGATGTAATGTTTTGGTAATACCGACAACTCAAATCTTTTACCTTTCATACCATATTTCGACAAGGTCCGCCGTGACGGACAAGCTGTAAGACACAATAAATACAGGTGTTTCGACGAAGTCCGGTGTGGCGGACAAGTGAAAAACTCGATAATTATAAAGAATAACGTAAGCAAAAGCTATGAAATCGTATTATTTGAACGTTAGTAGACTAAATTCACAAAAAACAAATAAAAAATCTACGCAACATAGGCAAAAAATAATATTTTTTAATAAATTACCTGAAAGACTTTCTTAGTGCGCAGTTTCGCCGACATTTTTTCGCCAACTGTCAAACTCTGGGTTATTACACGCAAAATTTATTTTTCTACTATAATTTGATCGACCTCCCAATAGCTTAGTAGTTTTTTTGTTGCAAAAATAGAATTAGACGGGGCGGTGGATTTTTTTAAAGTACTTGTCCGGTGGTACGGACAAATTCGAAATAAGGGTTAAGAATGTTTCTATATAAAACAGGCAATCTCTATGCAAATCTCAAATAGTTTTCAAGTTATCAGAAGTAGGAAACACTTTTATAAATACGAGTATTGTTGCAATAAAGATATGTTCCAGAATATAAAGCGTTTAGTTACTACATACTTTACGCATAATATTTATACAATTGGCACCTGTTTTAAATTAGCATTAACTTTGAAGAGAGTTGCATCAAATATGGTTCGTATTAGGCCCAATAGAGTCCATAAACAGACTTCGGATTGTAAACTCATGCCAATGTACGACAATATATTCATTATTACATTTCATGAGATATTTTTTACGATTAAATATTTATATTTAAAAATTATTTGTTTATATAGAACTACATTTTAAAACATTTTGTAGAGTGACACGTTATATCACGTCAAATTTTATTTTGGCATTTTACTTTTTTTTGTGGGCGGGCTAAGGTCAACGACCATCATGGTATTTCTACTGTGTATATTTCTATCCACTCTAATAATTAATTTTTTAAGATGCCTTTAATATCTAACAATATTTTAAGTTTTATTCAGTTCATTGTTTTAATAGACATCTACATTCTTGAATAAAATTCGAAAATTAGACATAATTAAAAAAAAACTAAAATATTTTGCCGTAAGTGCTCTAGCACTAGTCTCTACATTTCGTTTCGTAAAATAAAAGTTTTGTAGCTATGTTGACAAACATTCATATATTATTGCTAAATTTAAATAATTGCGAATAAATCACATTACAAATGTATTTTAATGAGCGAACTAATAAAATACATACACATAATATTCGTATGAATTTTACAATTTATTCCAAAATTAAATCGAGGTTGCAATACGACGATTCCCACAAACTTGACTCATATATTTTTAGAGGCATGATGTTTTCTTTCTTAATTAATAACTAAATGATTAATTAAATATAACCTTTAATTGGGTGTTAATGGACAATACAAAATAATCCGAGCGCTCGCTCTCTCGCTCTTGTAAGAACGGCAAATATTGTCAGGCGCTTTCATAGTCCAGACATACGATCATCGACGACCGGTACAAACGTACGGTTGATGCGCAATAATACGGGCTGTGTTTCGTGCTTTGCTAAACAGTTTTCGTTACTAGTAATCCCAGTGTGTTAGTGCTAACTACGGTACCGCTCCTCTGGTTAAACTTGGAGGTAATTATTCTCTATATTTTTTTTTGTAGCAAAAATTAACTCTATTTTTTTTAATATTAGAGATTTAATTGTACGAACTCTATTAACATTTGTCTTGGCGGTAATTTAAATAGTTTTCGATTATAGTTACTACGAAGACCTTGATTCGTTTCAGAATACGTAATATAGGTTACGTCCTTCCCTTGAGCGGTGTGAGACATAAGTTATTTTTAAAGAATTGGTAAATACGGTAGCGTCTTGGTGAAATGTAGAGCGAAATGGCCTAAAATATTATGTTGTTAAATCACTATAGTAAACTAAGATAAAAATATGTCGGTGCATGAGTTATTCTAAGACCTTTGTTTACTTCCTACGTTGGTATATGAAAGGCATAAAAACAGCGCGTGCGCAATTTGTTATAAATATAGATGAGTGAGATAAGCCACATTTGCCTACTTGTGTTTTTAATTTTTACTTACATTTTCAATGTAATCTTTACTGGAATTGGATTGGACCGGCATTCTTTTAGTAAACTTTACAATATACGTACTTAAATTAATTTGTTGTTTTCAAATATTATTTTGTAGTACAGAATACATTTCTAACTAAGGAAAATCAATAGGTAAAGAACTTATAAGAACTTTCAACAATTACCTATGTATTTTTATTATCAGTAACAATGATAATATATTAATTAATGTTAAGTAACCTCTTCAAGACTTAAACTACCTAAAATCATATAGTTTTTTCTTATGTCTCTACATACAACGTTAAAATATACTTCCAAAATATAGGTACTTCTATATTTTGAGAAACGTTGGCTATTTCATTGACCTCAACTTTAAAACATCAATATATTGGTTCCAATTTTTTTGTAAATTCTTTTGTCGATCTATGTTGGACGTTCGTAACCATCAGTGTGGGAGAGATCTCCTGCCCACGATGGTTTTTATCGTAATCTGTTAAAGCATTAACCAATTTACGCAATATCAAGTATTTATACACATTGTTAAATTACTATGATTCTGTTGTTTTGTTTCGATACTTTTATTGAGTTTAAAATAATTGTTTACATGCAGTTAATCTATAAATTTAAATAAGATGATTTAAATATTTAAATTCACTATAGACAAATCGTGGATACCAATAACTTTTTAAATAATCTGTGAAATCGTACCTAACAGTTGAAAATTCAATATAAATAATACGCTTCCTAACCCCAATTCAAGATGATTTAAATAAATAAGTACGACTGTCTTTATGTACATTTTTTATCACACCTGACCAATATAACTACGTTTCTAACAGTACCAAATGTAGACGTGTGGGATTCTTGGTGTTCGCAGCCTCATGCCTTCCTACTAACCATATATGGGTGGAACCATAGATGGCTCTACTAACATCAACAACCCGTTGCAATCATTGTAAGCTTAGGTCAGCTGCATACGGGATATCTTTAATACAAAAGACATACAATACAAATGCCCATCATTGAGTAAATTAAAGATTTTTAATGCAAATTTTGTTTATAGTCAAAATCATATAATCATAATAATAAAATCATAATATCAGTAAAAATTCTGTTCAAGTAGGTGTTACAAAAATAATGTGTTGTGGTCTTACCTTTTTTGTCAGTACAAGACGTAAACATAATTAGATATAGAAGATAACTTCTTCATTCTGAAAGTAGGCCCACTATCAAACATTAATTTAACCTAGTTTACGTTTATCTGCTGGTTTTCTAATGAACGAATTCGTTACTCAGTTTGTGTGTAAATTAAAAAATAAAAGGAGCCATTGTTTGCTAGACTATGAAAATTGATTATCGGTCATTGACATCTATTTAAAATTCAACATCTGCTGACTGTATACACGTTAATATAAAAAAAATATAAACACGTTAATTATTATTGCTGAATGTTTTAAAGTTTTTAAACAAAAAACATCAGCTTTACCTACATCATAAAATTTATCTGCAGTTGTATAGCCCACCAAATGTATAATTGTAATGTAGAGCTCGGAGTAATATGGACATATTTTATGTATTATGTTAATTAATGTATATAAATAAATTACATATATGTTCACAACCATTTCAAAAACTTAAAAATGATGTAATTCATTTACTTATAGTTTTTATTTATCCTAGTACTTAAAGTTCTCCCGAAAACCCTGATGCCGGACCTCGGGACCTTTTCTTAGGCGTGACTCACTTAAATTGCGTATTGGATTACACATCACAATATTACTGTAACGAATGATGTCACCATGCCCCATGGATAAGGGTCTACTTATTGGATGCAATTCGGCATCACTGTTAAAGCTCCTTTTAATGAACGAATGTTTTTTTAATGAATTTTCCGATATTGAGGGGAACAATGATATAAGTAGTAAATTGTCATTTACAGGCAATAAGTATTTTCTACAATATTGGTCTATTGGTATAAGGCATTGTATTGCAACTCTTACTTTTCTTAATCTCTCTGCAATTATTGGTATAAAAGCTCCAAAAATTGAACAACGATGCAGGAAAAAATTATATAATAACCAAAACTGAAGTTGTTAACCTTGATGCATAGTCAATGTTACACGGTAATTCTCGAGGTCTACAACCATGTACGGGCTTGGAGTTGATTTTGTGTACAACTGTCAATGTCATTACCATTACCTACGTGTTTGTGGTCTCCTGGTACTGATTAATGCTTATGAGCTCATTTTGTTTTATGACTAATTGTATTAAATCGTCAATGTATAAATATTAACTTTCAAGAACAAAATATATTTAATTTGATAACAGTTATTGGTACTGGTGGTTAGAGACGTCATTCTTAAGTCATTCTTCATTAAGTTTTTGCAAGAAATCAAGAAGAAATACATACTATTTTCTTTTTCTTGGCTATCTTTTTGCTGATAACGATGAATGTTTATTCTTTTAAGTATGGCAGGCTGTGATATGGCTAAGAGATATGCATTCTGTACAAAAACGTAAAAAAGATGAAAACATCTGCATACTTTATTAAAAGTTTATTTAATTCATTGTGGCATTGTTTACAATTTACATATTTCATGTGTATCATGTGTAGCCTACAGACGACGTGAGTAGTTGTTGGCATGACGTCATCGTCCGCTCGTGTTAAATGCTAACCTTCGATCCGTTTAAAGATAAACGCGAATGATCTTCTAGAATTTCTTAATCGAAATCTTCAGATTATAATCTTGAATTTTTTAATTTCTTCGTTAACATAGGCAATTATTAAGCACTTAGTATGTAGTACACAATCGCAAAGACGGATGTAACTTAATTCATTACTAAATTTTATTATTGGAAATGTTGTGCTTGTGGATATAATTGTATTGTAACATAATATTAACATATCTTTAACACATGCAAAAATAATAGATTATCTAACGGTGCAAATAGGAACTGGAGCCGTGCTTATGTAAGAAAAAAAAAGGAGATTTTTCTACATCTTAGTATTACTCAGAACAAACTGTATGAATCTCAACTTAACTGTATCGCTGTACCTATTTTTATGTGGGAGGGAAACTGGGAATCAACAAGGGTACAGTTAATCAACGATGACACTGACATGCGTTTATGAGTTAATGTATTATGAAGAAGTAAACAACTACCTACTGTATAATATAGGTTTAAATATGTCAAGTTATTTGTTTATTATTGAACTTAAGTATTTAATTTACCTTCATAACCTTCATTTAAATAGTAATTTAATTCTAACGCTGTTGATTGAGAAACTGAGCATTTTTCATAAAGTTTTCATTGTTCAATTACATAGGTACCTATAGAATAAACTTACGTGTAACATATAGGCACCTAATTTTCTTTTTAAAAAGGTTTATCAGTAGTAGTATCTTTAGTGTCAATGTTTTATTTTAATTAAACGTTCTATCACGTATATTTTTGTTTGATAACAGAAGCGTACTGCATGTGACCGTATTACGGTTTAAGTAACTTAATATCGGTGAGACAGTACTAAATATAAACCACACAAAATACTTTGCACATACCTTTTTTAATTTTTATTTGGATCACTGTTATTATAAGTGCGAAGGTGTGTGTTATATTTATAGAAACAATTTCGATGATATTGACTAATTAATGAAGATGTAGACCCTGGAGAAAGACAATAGGAAATTTGTCGAAAATACTCCTTTGTCCTCCTGGGTTTCTTTGAGAGTTATGTAACAAAAGAGGGTCCAAAATGGTTAGGGCATTATCCACAATGAAGAGACTCTATTTGTTAGTTAGTCTTAAATGAATAGTATAAAAAGTATGATTTGATTTGTTTCTTTATGTTTCAATTAAAGCGAAAAACCATTTGCCTATTGTAATTCGTACCAACCCGCGGATAATGGGCCAATTATGTATATTTTTTTTTGTTTTTACTTTTACAACTCTCATGTTTAACGAGGTTTCAACCATCCGTAGGTAATTTGGTATAATTTGATCCGTGTGTGAATAGAGTGAACCAAGCTTATAGGTAGTTATTGGGATGAATTTTAATTAAGGCACAATTAAGGTGTTACTCATTCTGCAAAAGGTTTATACACTTCCGCGTCTACGTGTACCAGTTAATCTGTTTAGACGGCAATGACACAGTAAGCGGCTAGTTCTCGGAACAAAACGTTGACCTTCAAAGTAGCGCCAAGACTCAGAGTGAAGCACCTATTTGATCTATGAATGAAATCTGTCGTTGCCAAGTGCATGGTTATATTTATATCGAATCACTTTACACAACATATGTAAAACATGGCTTTAATCACACGTAAGATAGCTTTTCGAATTTAATCTCTAACCTTTGGTACCGTTTCATTGAATTATGAATAATTTATGGACTAAGAAATAAGCTTGATTTACAATAGGTACTTAAATGACATTATGTGTTGGTCCTACTCTACATTACATTGAAAACTTACATAAATGCTAAAAATGCTTTTGAAACTTGGTTCTTAACTAAATCCTACCAATATAGTTTTTTTTTTATCAAACGCCATTTACTGTACCAGGTGTTCCACATTCTAAACACATTGTACAGAGAATTTCAAACAAAACAAAAACCCACTAATCGCGCATTCATCAGACATTCATACGTTATGTAATGAATGGTACCGGTTTTACTACTGTAGTCATCAAGTGTTGCGCAATAATGTCAAACAAAGGGCCTGTGTTTGTGCCCCGCCCGAGCGAATTAATGGATCTGTGCATCACTAACCATTGTA
>CAJQZN010042971.1:0-14537 GCA_907164685.1 Colias eurytheme
TGTCAAAAATAGGCAGGTACTACTTACTAGCTAACGAAAACATCTTAGATCGTGGGAGGCGTGTCGGTTACAAATTACCTGGGCGCAGTTGTCGTCGTAGGCGATGTAGCTGCCGTCGATGCAGTCTCATTGATTAGAGGCGCACTGCTACACCGTTTCAATATGTTAGGTGTATCCACATCCATTATCTTACAGCCAACATTCATTCACTGACGTATCGTGATTCGTGTTGTTATATCCTATATGCATGAATTGCCGACACTATTACCACTCTACTGTTTATGTAACACTGCTAGTGCACTAGGTATTGACTAAAATACAATATACTCTAATTCTACTGCGTAATACATGTTACTTTTGATGCTTAGACAAAAAGTTTAAACAAAATAAATTATACGCTACTTGGAAATCTACAAAGAGGCACGAAGCTGACCTGTCAAACCGCCGCAATTGCAAATGAAACGTTCTATTTTGTATCCTCTATTTACAAAAAGCGTTCAAGATAAATACTTCAAAGTCAACACTACCATAATGTTGATAGAAAAAAAATGTTTTAGAATAATCATAAATCAAATAAATAATCCTTAATTTAAAATTAATATGTAGGGGGTATTTTATAATATAATATTATTTAATAATTTATTCGTCAAAACTATTATTTATGTATATCTGTGGCTTTGTCAACTGTCAAGCTGTTTAGCTGTATGATTTTGACATTTTATTTATCAAAATAATTGTAATGTAAACATTTAAAACGTAAATATAAAGTTATAAACAGTAATAATATAATATTGTAAATTCTTTAGCAAATCAGTGGACAAACTACAAAGTGTATTTATTGTGTAATTGTGCATCATAACGTTATACACATGTATTTACGAAGAAGGTATAAACGAAGCTTCAAGCTAGTTAATCTTAATTAAATTAGGTCAATTATATCAAAAGTTTCACTCATTCCAACTTATACTCTACTCTCTTCTATACAATATTTCAGTGTCTTTTGGAAATACCTTATAACGGTGTCTCTCGGAGCTGTTCTGTATAGTGAATGGCTTGTTTATAATATTCAGCCATTTTTCTGGAAAAGTATAGAATGCCAAGACGAGCAGTCGTGTATGAAAATATTATTTGTTGCGGACCCGCAAATACAAGGTGATGTAGGGGTTCCTCCACCATGAAGCCATCTGTACAACTGGGACAGCGATAGGTAAATAATAAATATTATATTTTCATAAGTTGGTCAGGTCTCACTTTCTAATTATTTCTGGCACAGATAACATACAAAATATATAACATATTCGTTAAATTAACATAATATTCTGAAATTAACAGAGATAAAATTAACAGAGGTTATCTTTCCTATATTTTTATACAGATGTAGTAATTATCTCATACATTTAACTTCCCACAGATATTTAAAATCTACATATACTATAGTTGAGAAACACTTTAAGCCTGATGTAGTGGTGTTCTTAGGAGACCTTATGGACGAAGGTAGTATATCCACGAGGGCACAGTTTCGTAGTTATGTTAAAAGATTGGCAAATATATTTGAATCTCATAATCCTGTTGTGGTGAGTGTTGTTTTAATTTATAGAACAATTTTAATACTATTCTAATCATTTATTACCTCCAACCGCTTCCTTGGTACAGTGGTTGACGCGTGAGCGTAACACTGATGAGTCCTGGGTTCAATTCCCGGTGGAGATGAAGAAAAAAAAATGTCTCGGTCTGGTAGGACACAGAAGGCTGATCACCAGCTTGTCCCTAAAGAAAATCGATCAGTGAAACAGATGTATAATGCATTTGCCCCTTACCCCACTAGGGGACATGGGACTTAATTTTTTTTTATCATTTATTAATAGTTAAGACACTAAAACACGGACTATATTTTAACAAGGACTATAATCTAAATTGTGATAAAGTTAAAAAGATAGAAATTTTGATCTTATCCCTAAAATAAAATGCACTACAAAATTTCAGAAAATATGGATACCAGGCGACAACGATATTGGCGGTGAAAATGAACCAATCAAACGTAACAAACTGATTGAGTTCAACACAGCGTTTTTGCAGCCCTCCGTGGTAGCTTACCTTAATGTCTCGTTTTACAAAGTCAGCACCATTACATATGCTGTCCCACAACCTCTAGATGAAGGTGATCTGAACTATAAGATTGCGATATCACACTTCCCAGTACTGCATAGACCTGTTTATGCTAAACAGGTAAGTGTAATGTAAAAAGCTCAGCTTATGCCTCATAGACTGTATCTAAATTGAGTTACAGAAAAGAATTGAGTATAAAGACTGTAGCCAAATAAAAATATTAATTTTCATGTGCACAGGGACATTTATAAAATAAATGTTTTCACTATTAATATAATATTTTTTCTTTTTTTTGTATCAGTATGTGCGAGTCGAGCTTGATCAAATACATTTGCAGAGGCCTCACCAATGCTAGTGCTAGTGGCCACTTTCCAAAAAAAATATAAAGATTAATTTTAAAGTTAATTCTTTTATTATAGGTCATAAATTCAATACATCCTGACATATTCTTCTGTGCTCACGAACACAAATCAAAGTATGTGAAGCAAACACGTGACTTTGGATACAAAGAGATGTATCTACTGCAATACAGTCATCCTGTTCTGACGATACCGTTAGAGGATAATGTGGAATTGTATGAAATTTATGTACCAACATGTTCATACAGAATGGGGACCAGTGAAATTGGTTTTGGAGCCGCTATATTGGGTATGTACATTTTTATTTTATTTTTTTTATTCTTTATTTGAGTTTTAAAACGTTACACATTAAAAGAAACAAAAAACGTATACAATAAAGTTCACAAATGCGACCAACAATATTAACCACATAAAAAAAGTTAAATTTTACAACTATCGACCCGAAAGAACTAAAGTCCAAGCAAGCAGTAGTAGTTTTCGATTTAGAACCGATTTTTCAATCGCTAGTTAAAACTTACCCGTCAAATAAAGTATTACACTATAATATTAAAATGTCACTAGTAACAGTCAAATACGGGCAATTAGAATACATTTTGAAATGGCAGTTTAATACGTTATTCGACGAATAAGTTTTAACCAAGGATTGAAAAATCAGCCCTAAGTTCATATTATTTAAAAAGTAAAGAATAGAAAATTTCAACTAAAACATTATTTTCAGAAAAAAGCCATCAGCGCCTGAAGTACACTGTGTTTTGGTCCCCGGGGAGATTTCGGTGTTTACTTATTTATTTACCAATTATTATTATTTTAATTATTTACACATTCTATGCCTGCTTTTTGAAGATATTATCAAAATTGTCGCGAGTTGTAAAGACTGACGATATGCATCATTTATTACAACGAATGTAGGACTTATTATTTTTATAGATTATTTGCGATGTAATTACTTAACTAAAAACTTTTTACGTTTTTTGGCAATATCAGTAAAATATCTTTAAAATATTTCAGTGGTTATCGCTATTTTAATTTTTATCATTATCTGTACGATACAATATAAATAATTATGAGCATGCTATATTATAGGTACGTTATTACTTACTACATAGTTAACGTTATTGCTTATTATTTGTTATTAATTTTAACAAATATTACGTTACTCTCACCAATGCTATAATCACATTGTTTTATTTCATAATAGTAATTATGAAATTGAGTATATTATTTAAACGATATAAACGATAACAATACGTACTTTAATTATTATAAACAAGTACTTACCAAAAAATTGTACACTGTACTTTGACTGAGATAAAGAAGCATTTCCATTTATTAAGAAATTCTATATTTATAGATTTAGATTATAGACTCACAATCACCTATGAAAAAGCTCGTTAAAAATACCTGAGCGGCAGTTTCTTTTCATACAAATAAAATGTTAATTCAAACTAAAGCCGTATTTCCTGGCAATAATGTTCAAAGTCCATTGTATGAAAACTTATAAACTCTGCCTTACAGAAGCAAAACTCTGCTTACCTGTAGGCAGAGTTTTGCTTTGGATAATATTTGGACGTGATTGTTAGTGTAGTTTAGTACGTAGTAGTTGTAGGTACGTCAAAGGTTAATCCATACTAATATTATAAATGCGAAAGTAACTCTGTCTGTCTGTTACTCAATCACGCCTAAACTACTGAACCAATTTTCGTGAAATTTGGTATGGAAATATTTTGATACACGAGAAAGGACATAGGCTACTTTTTATCCCGGGAAAATGACGCAAATCCGGAAATCCCACGGGAACGGGAACTATGCGGGTTTTTCTTTGACTGCGCGGGCAGGCGCGGGCGGAAACCTAGTAAAATATATATATGTTGTTAAACTAATATTTCTGCAAATTGTGCAATACATATTTCTCTAGTCTTTTCCAAGTAATCTCACTAGCCTTCTCATTTATTAAATTATTTTATTCGTAACGAACGGAATCAAAATAAGCTTTAAAAATGTTATATTTATTTAAAGACTTGTCAAAGGATGAATGAATTGGAATCTGAATATGTAGAGTAGGTAGGTAGTTATTAGGAACTAGCAAAATTTACACAATCTTAAGGTCCAAGTTCTTGTTATTTATATTTATTTCGAAATTATTTTGATTGAAGTGATAAACTGAAGAGGCTAATCGGCACCATTTTTATTATTAGAATACTGAAATAATTTAATGTTTTGTAAACTACTATTAAGTTGAATTGCCTACGTGGGTAACAAATGTTTTGATAATATAAAATATTTTTGTTAAAAAATCAGCGCCGTTTAAATGTTATAAATAAAAAATTATAATTGATATTATAATGTTCAATTTAAGTAGTTCTGTTTCGAACGTCAAAATATTAGAATAGCCGTGTATGTATTGTTATTAATTTTATATAATTTTTTATTCAATATTATAACATGCAATTTTTTTTATATTAAACTTTGCTTAGTTTAACATATGAAAATAGCTAGTAGACCAAACCTTCGTTCAAAGCTTCGTTCACACTGAGGCGAATGCGAGTCCCATATGGATGTATGTATGAACGTGTAACGTTGAATTAGGTATTACATATACATATTATTTATAGGTACAGAATAGTATGAAAAAAATATATAATATGTTAGTTTATATTTTGTATTACAGCGTGAAACTCTAAATTGAGTGACGTCCTACTCAATTCAATTTTTTCTTAATTTTTTCCTAGCGCATTCTATTGGGAAACGGAATTCGCCACCGAGTGTACGAAGTTGTAGATCTAAGTATCTAACCAACGAATTTAAATAAATGGCACTTGATTGATTAGCTGCATTATCAAGATATTTTATGTATTTAGTAAGCAATCTTTATTTTTTAGATAAGTAATTTTTATTTTTTTATCAATTTAGATTATAGTACTCGGTTAATCACTTTGAGTTATTGATATTATTTCTCAATACCTGCTAGTGCAATATGTCAAAAGGTCTTTTATCTGTATTTTATATGTTGTGTAATATTTATTATTAAAATAAATCATAAATTTATATTTCTATTATTGATGTTATTAATTTCATATACATGTATTGTATATGTTACCGTTTTACCCATTTTTGTTACAACTGCAACGCGTTTTCCTTAGCTACTGCTTGTAATTTCATGACTTTATTACAACTATTCCTTAAACTAGGCAAAACGCGATAAGTCTACTTTCACGAAACAGTTGGAATTTTTTCGTAAGCTCTATAACTTTGAAAAAGAGGTCGGGTTGTAAATATCATAATCAAAATAGGTGAAATAGTATTCACAAGTTACGGACAAAACCATATTTGCTAACCACACTCGCCCGGAAGGTAGGTACTGATAAGATGTATAAGCAACCAGGGGCGTAGTTACCCTATGGAGCTAAGTGAGGCAATACCCCAGGGCTCTCGAGCCTCGAGTCTTTACAGAAATTCTTGATCAAACTGAACTTTCCCAAATTTCCCCCATTTTCAAATCAAATATGACAGACTTAACTAGTCATGGTATTTCTTTCGTTATTCGTTGAGAGGCCCTATTTTATTATTTTCCTCAGGGGCCGGGGCCCTCACTTACCTACCTACGCCACTGTCAGCGACTAGGTATGTGAATGTGATAAGCTTTTTTTATATAATACTAGCGGTCCGCCCCGGCTTCGCCCGTGGTATATGTTTACGTTTTCTCTATATAAAAACCATCCTCGTACTTCAAGGAATATAATAAAAAAAGAATTATCGAAATCGGTTCAGCCGTTCTCGAGTTATGCGCTTACCAACACATTTTGCGATTCATTTTTATATATAAGATTTATCGTCAGTATACAGTCAGTGAAGTGTCAGTATGCACCATAAAATGATTATATTATATTGACAAATGTAATAAAATTGTACGTAATAACGTTGTACAAATGTTTTTACGCAAAAGGTATATTCGACAATTTTATTCAAAGATTTGACCTCATTAACTTGAGCAATTAGCCAATTAGCCTGGTTAGTCTAATTTTGTGCGAAGACAATGATATTCGAAAATATTTTAGTGTTGCATGGAAATATCTCATCGCGGTGTTTCTTGGAGTTGTTTTTTACAGCGAATGGTTCGTTTATGTTGTTCAACCACTTTTCTGGAACACGATAGAATGTGAAGTGAAGCAGAATTGCATTAAAATACTATTTGTTGCGGACCCGCAAATACAGGGTGATGAGGCGGTACCTCCTCCGTTCAGCCACCTGTTCAATTGGGACAGCGACAGGTAATAATAATTACTATATGTCCTGAAAATATTGTGTAAACAAGGTCCTATTGGAAGAACGGATAATACATTTTCACATACCTGCAATCTCCATATTATTATTTATTAATGCCATTGAGTTGCATAAAAATATTTTTTTGATTCTTCGAGATGTCGGTTTCCTTACGACGTTTTTCTTCGATTGGAAAGGTAATGTGGATAGTGAGCAGATAAATTCAAAAATAAATTTAATTTTTGCAAGGTCGCATGGTGTTGAACTTTAAATTAATAACTTGCACCTTCACATTCGTTCCAGATATTTAAGATCTACATATTCAGTAGTTGAGAAGCACTTCAAACCAGATGTAGTGGTGTTTTTAGGAGACCTTATGGATGAAGGCAGTATATCTACCACGCCACAGTTTAATAGTTACGTTAAAAGATTAGCAAATATATTTGACCCATATTATCCTGTCGTTGTGAGTATGTTAAATATTTTGTTTTCCTTAAATAATATATGTACCTTAATAAATTAATAGAGATAAACTACGATAACATGGCGCGCCCCTCCAAATTACTGTTTCAATGTGTGTAGTGACATCCTTACGAAGGAGTTTGTATGTAGTTGTACGTATTCGTCTTTAGTACTTTACGTCCAGATTTGTTGGTCAACTAATCATAAGTTGCCGAGCGCCCAAGACAACGCACGTGTCGTTTTCATAGAATACGTCAGTGCAGCGCGGCGCCATTACTAATAATAATGAGCGATTAGAGCGTGACTAGTCGAGCAACAAATCCGTGGATTTGTTTTTGACGGCCGTCTCATTACGCACACATGCGTTGTGAATCTTGGTGGTGCATTGTAAATACTTTCACAAATACTTTCAAACGTTTTGAATTTTGGAGGGGCGCGCCATGTTATCGTAGTTTATCTCTACCTCCTTATATTCATGTATCTATGCGTAAATGTATTTTAAATGTTTATTTAATTCAAAGCGAGATAGGATGCACTCCTTTATCAAATATGTACTAAGAAATTTTACATAGGACTAGGAAAAATTTTCATTTTATAGCAAATCTGGATACCAGGTGACAACGATATAGGTGGTGAAAATGAGCCAATAAAACATGACAAGATGGCGGAATTCAACAGAGTATACTCGCAGCCCTCCGTGATAGTGTACCACAATGTCTCGTTCTACAAAGTCAGCTCCATTACAAACGCTGTCCCAGAACCTGTAAATGAAGATCTGAACTACAAGATCGCAATATCACATTACCCTGTGCTAAAGAACTCGTTTTATGCGAAACAGGTATATTATTCTATAGGTTTAAATAATACGAATACAATTTATTTTATTGGTGAAAATTATTTTTTGGGAACCTCTGACCTACTTAAGTAATCAATTTTAAAAATTCGTTACTATTTGAAAGTGGAGGCCAATTTGCCTCCAGTTTAAGTTTCCTCATGTTAAAAAACCGTTATAATTTGAAATGACGGGAATTTAGATGGAATGGTCATTTTCGTTAAACCTGTTAAAAAACATAATGCAATTAATAATAAATAAATACCTACCTACTTATATAAATAACTTAGCTAACTTTAATCAAGTAAAGGAGGTGTCTTTAAGTTTTTTTCGAAGTGTTTTATCTCGTATCGAGATAAAGACTTGCAGTCGGACCTTAGATCATTACTTAATGATCTAAGAGTCGGACGAGCGGACATGACGAATCTATGGGTTCCTAATTTTACTACGGAACCATAAAAATTAAGTTCCCATTCAGTTAAAAATTCATGATTTTAATTATTATGGTTTCAGGTCATAAATTCAATACATCCAGACTAGGGATGTAACGATACATGATTTTGCCGATACGATACCGATACCGATATTTGTAGTAATGTATCGGCGATACCGATACCGATACCGATATCGATGGCTTGGTAGAAAAATAAATAGTGAATTATGCATAAAAAGTTACCAACATTTAACAGAGACAACTGTTAATCGTATTCTTTCAAATAAAAAAGCCAAATCAAAAAACAACAAAACCATTTATTTTAGTAGGTATTATTATTTTACGAAGTCAGTTAAACTTTAAGTAATACACATACAATCTACCTAATAAAAGTTTACTATTCTGCCGTCCTTTAACTAGAAAGCGGTTAAGCCCACGAAGTGAGTTTCGAGTAAATGGCAAAAAACACGGAAATCGTTATTTCTTAAAAATTATGACACTTACAATAATTATTGTGAGATACATCGATCGACATTTAATTCTATTATATATAAATATTAGTTTTTACCCAGAAACTGTTATAATTTATTTTTAAATTCACTTTTTCTCGTTTAGTTCAGCATATAATCTGAAAATTTTAACTATTTACTGGACAAGACGGCCGTTCACATACCATAGCGACTTTTTAGTTAAGTAAGTAATTTAGTATTTTTATTTTCATTTTGTGATTTTTTTTTATTTAGTAATAAAATGCTTACCTAAAACGTCGTTAAGCTACTATAACTACTTTTAAGCTATGACTTTCGTTTTAATTTAAATTTCAAAAACTTTATAATCAGCGTTTAAGGGCTTTTGGATGCTTTTGTACTATGATTCTATATAGTTGTACTAAATTTTAATCTTACTAATGTTAAAAATTTGCTGCTGTCTGAGGCTTTGCTCTCGGGAATTACATCCTCTAGGTCAACCAATGGAAAGGAAAAGGATCAAAAGCTTTTAGGTTTAAGTATTAAGGATTTAAACACTATCTAAATTAATGGTTTTAGCGTCTTATTGTGAGTAACAAGTATTTTAAACTCTTTTACTAAATGACTCTTTTAAGTTTTCGATAAAATTAACCTTTATTTCTCGTCATGTTCACGTTTATTTCATTACAGTGGCTCATTAAGGGGTTAAGATTGAGATAAATCTTCTCGCTTTTCTTTTTTGGAACCGTATATATTCATTTAGAATTGCAATTTTAACGTTATTTTATAAATATTCTTCTGCGAAGCCATCATACGAGTCACGGATATGTGAGTACATAAAGAACCACAAACAATGTAAACATAAATCGTTTCCTGAAAAAAAAATTAAGACTTGTGCACAAGGTTTTTGAAAAAATACACCCTGGTTTCAATAGGGCTTCAAGCTCTTACATGTGGGATGCTCTTAATAAATAATGTAGAACCGCTTATCAAATGATTAGAAGACTCTTTCATCCACATTCAGAAAATATAATATACCAGAATATGTGGAAAATAGCAGGAGGTAGAAAACTTTTTATTTGCTGCAATGTAAAAAATACAAATCTTAATAATCTAATACATATAAAGATAAGAAAAAATAGCAATAGTTGCAAAATGGACTCCCCGTCAGCGGGTCAAAGGTAGTGTACTCCTAACAATTTTTGTATCACCATCTCTAGTACATTGCTTGATAGTCAATTACTAATTCCACCCAAGGGGTAAATTACATAATTAATAAATAGTTTTAAAAATTAAATAGTACAGACTGTCTTTCTTCTCTTTCTCGGTTACAGAGACAAATCAGAGTCTAAACAGAGAAGTACGATTGAAAGTTCGCACTGTCGTAACCATTACCTACCAAATTTTTGTAACTTTGACTTGTTATATTTTCCGTAATTTAGCTGCTAGATTGTTTAAAACTTAGTAAACCTGATCAGAAACAATACGTCTTGTAAAAGAAAATCAAAAACAATCGGTACTCTGCTTGGGAGCGACATTATTTCATCATCACTCTCATCCCCAAAACTGATGCATCACCCTGCCTTTTAGCTAAAAAATGAGGGTTAGCTGCTTTGTAGCTAAGCAAAAAAGTGTTATTAGAATTTTTCCTAAATAAAATTACTTAACTAAAAAAGCGTTAAGGGCGAGTAACTGCAAATAAGGTAAGGATTTCCATTGGAATCGTTATATGAAAGCATATCATAAAGCAGTTATAGTCCTTTTGCGTCCCTATAGTCAAGTATAATCTGATAACGTACTTTAAGTCAAGTAAAAAGCTAAAAAATAATTATTAAATCTGGCGGTTAAGGTACTTTAAAGGAAATTTAGCGAAGTAGTGTTGGTTAGACGCTTTCAAGTTATGGAATCGCTGAAAATTGTGTTACTTAACGGCTTACAATATTTTCATATATTTATAACTATTAATGATTCTTAGACAGAAAGATAGAGAATTCTGAACTCTATCACCCTACATTTAAAACTGAAAATTGACCATTTGAGGGTTAACGGCTTTTTAGTTAAAGGACGGCAGTATTGGTAGAGTTTTTTCAGAAAACAATGTGCGCACGCGCGGGCGGCCTCCCGCATCGTTCATTGGGCGCGGATTTTTGAATTATTTGATATCAAAAAAATTGGTTGTTTGTAAAGTAGGTTTACGATCGAGATGTTTACGTGATAACATAATGCAGTGGCAGCGCTCGAGATGAAACGGGAGATAGGTCCGTCTCTCTCTCGTTATACCTGCGATCGCGCTCGTGAGGTTTTGGTGTGACACAAGTTTATGAACATGTCACCCGACTAAAACGATTTTAAAAACGTTATCACGTTAAAAATTAAAAAAATTCAAAATTATTTATTTCTTTCCTTTACATAAACAAATTTGTGATTGGAACACTCCTAGTAAGCAAATAAAATGCTTGTGTCAGGAGGTTCCGCTCTTCCTTAACACTATTACAGAAACAGAAATAAAACAATATGAATGAATACAATGCAAAAACATAAAAGAAAAGAAAGAATTTAATAAAAAAATATCGGTATCGGTTGATTTATTATCGGCGATACCGATATATCGGCTTGCCGATATATCGGCCGATATATCGGTATCCGTATCGGTATCGTTACATCCCTAATCCAGACGTATTCTTCTGTGCTCATGAACACAAATCAAAATATGTGAAACAAGGACGTGACTTTCGAAATATGCAGACACATCTACTGCAATACTATGATGCTGTTCTAACCATCCCACTAAAAGATAGTGAAGAAATGTACGAGATTTATGTACCAACATGTTCATACAGAATGGGCACCAATCAGATTGGTTTTGGAGCAGCTATCGTAGGTATGAAGTACCTTAATGCATAAAGAGATAGATATTTAGTTGTAGATTTGGTATAAATATAAAAAATACACGACTCAGGATTAAATTAAACAGGACATATAATCGACTGGGCAGTCATCGCGTCTTTTTTTTTTTTCAAAAAATCATCACAACGCGTCTAAAATTCGTTAGTCTTTAATTTCCAAATTTCTGCCATTTTAATAATGCAATTAAACAGCCCCTGCCAGGAGCTTGCAAAATCAGAATTGGATTGCCAGTGTCTGAAAGTGTTTTGGCAAAGCTACAAAGTTTCGTTGTAGTCTCCAGTTATGATGCTCAAAATAAAAATGGTCATATCATTCGCGACTCATGACTATCAGAATTTATTAAGTTTATAACTAAAAATACGTATTTTTTCAGATAAAAGTCAGCAGCATCTGAAGTACACAGTGTTTTGGTCCCCGGGGAGATTTCCGTATTTAAAGATTTATTTATTTTTTCTTATCATCATACTCATTTATACATTGTTGAGTTGTTCTTTGAGGGTATTAGCGAAATTCTCGCGTGTTGTTGTTAAGACGGAAGATATGAAACACTTACTAGAAAGGGCTTAGATTATTCTGTTTCATATATGTACAAAGTCAATAAAAAATACAGAAAATACATGCAGTGTTTTTTTTACTCCTAAAAAGAATACAATGTCTATCACTATTCAACTGAAATCAGTAGATCTTTATTATTGAACTTTTCCCTTATAGTTAGAGTGATGTGATATGACCAAATAATAATACTATTATACAAATAAAATATTTAATTCTCAAGTCTTCATATTTTTATCCCTCTCCTTGTCAAATAAAATATTATGATCAGTGTTACAATCATATAAACATTGAGAATAACAAATGTAATACTGGACCGTAGAAGCATTGTTTGAAAAAATATATTTACTAAACCGGTTGATAAATTGCATATTAAAAAATATAATAAACCGTTTTCATTTATTGCCGATAATATGAGAGGTGTTTGAAATATCATTTTATTACCTTTGTACAAAGAGAATTCTATAACAAACATAATTGTTAATATAACTAATAAAATTGATATTAAAAAGGCACAATAACCAGTATTTGCTAAAGTTCTTGAAGTTGGTCTAAATAAATTAACAACAAAAGACAATGTAACAAATATTATACTGAAACTAATTAACTTTAGTAACACTTGTTTCTTATTTCTCTCTGTTAACATAGCTTTTAAATTCACAGAAAATAAATAAAGGGAAACATAGCCTAGATTAGATGAAATCCCTTCTCTGTTAGCATCTATGAGAGTTAAACGAGGTGTATTGCTGAACACCCATGCTTCTAAGCCATTATAAAGCAAAAATTCATGAACTATCGTTACACAGATACTTAGTATCAATGCTTGATCAGAAATCAATAGAAAAATAGTGGATAATAATTTGCAAACAGCCAAAGTGATGAAGAAATTCCAATGAACTCCATATTCAGTTACATGCTCATGATAATCAAGCTGTTTAATAGATACATATCTACTTACTCCAAGAACTAAAAGAATTGATACAAATTTGAAGTTACTCTTCACTACTTTTGAAAAATTACTATTCATGTCTTTATGTACAAGACCACTTATTAAAACAAATAAACCAACACCAGTGTCCATCAGACTGTATCCATACCTCTCTGTTTTTGCTGAAGAACGTGGAAAATCTTTAAAATCTACAGCTAAAATACATAAGCTCGTAATTAAATACGTAAGGCCTCTGATACATGATATTGAATGGAGTCTTTTACGACTAGTATGTTCTAACTTGTAAAATTTAACAAAATTTATCTGTTTTCTTTTATTTATAATAGTATAAAGTAATAGAACTCCTACAAGAGCGTTTAACAAGTAAATATACTCGGGCAAAACAGTGTGGGCTAGTATCAAAGGAAGCACTATTATTATATATTCACACATAAGTTTTAGGTTTTTTCTTTCGTTTTCTTGAATAGCACATATTAAAGTACACTGCACTGTGAAGAAAATACACAAAAACGTATGCACTGCGTTAGAACCATGATTGTTTCTCATAAAAGATTCGTGATACGCTTTGTAGTCTGAATTGTTCATTTTAATATCTTTTCACATACAAACACAATCCAATTATACTTTCATTATTTTTTTTAATAAATAGGTAAACATAATAATAATAAGTTATCATTTTTAAAGTACTGAATACTGATCGTAGAGTGAGAATGAACCATTCTCACTCTACGATACTGATAAAAACGACTGTCAATTCTGTCATAGCTTCGTATGACAATTTGTTATTGATAGCTGTCAGATGTCAGAGGACTGTCAGTCACAACGAGAAACTCTATAAAGATAAGAGAGCTCAGATAGAGAGCGTATGCGTATAGAGCACAGAACGTATAGAGATCCGTGGTTTTTCATATAGGAAAAGTACAAAAAAAGAAACATGTTTTTCCTACATGAATCGAAAAGAATCTAATACTAACAACATTTAATGTTGGATGGATACAATTAAAATAAAAAGACCAATATATTTTAATTTATTTTTATTTCCTTAGCACTAGCAGACTAGCTTACAACTAATTTGTAAATTACAAATATCATTACAAAAATACTTTATTGTACAGTGTCATAAATAAGTTTATTTAAACTTAAACTATACCAAGTATTACACATTAAAAAGTATCAACAAATTATGTGAGATGTAGCACCAAGAGCATGA
>CAJQZN010042972.1:2671-20182 GCA_907164685.1 Colias eurytheme
CAGTCGATGAGCAGCACGAGCTGGTCCTTGCACTGCTGCTCGCGGGAACGCACGTGCGACATTATGATGCGTTCCGTCTCTTCGCGGAGACGCGGGTAGCGGGACATCTGAAAATAAATGGATTTATATTATTACTATTAATTGTATTTTTATTCAATGGGTGTATTAAATGGAATATTTGGTATCAATGAATTTGATTTTGATATAGAAAGGGATGATGCTAAATAGCCGCTACATTCGCATAAATGGAAACTATGTTTATAGTCGTGAACTCAATGTGATTATCAACATAAAATTGTACATACCCTTTCCGTACAAACGCGCACTACATTGGAGAGCTCCTGCACAACGAGATCCACGCACTTGAGAGAAGGCTCCTTTAGTCGAGCTATCTGCTTCTTTACGATTGCCTCAAACGCCATGTCGGGTGTGAACAGACCAACCTACAAGAGACATGATAAATGATTTGAATGATAATTTTATAAGGTTGTTACAAGTGTTATCAGAACATGCAATTTTTTTATTATTAAAAATAGGCAATTAGACATGTTTTGCATTATGATACACAAAAAAACCAGCCCTATTTGGAGCACATTATTTTTTAATTTATTTATATTACATCATAATGAGCCACTCACCCTAATACCGTGAATATTTCGGATAGCGAAAGCGATCTCCCTACGCAGTTCCTTCTCATCGAACTCCATCTTCACAATCTCGAATGGGAACCGCTCGTGGAACAAGCGGTTGATCTTAGCACCGCCCGACAGCTCGTTCGTGTTGATCTGCGCCGATCCAGAACCTTCGATCGTTCTCTCGAAGTCTGTTTGCAGTTGCTGGATCATTCTGATGCGGATAATTGTTTTGATAGGTATTATATAACTTTTTCAACTTTAAATGTTATTTATTAACATGTTATGTTCACATTTCGTTGTGTGTTGTTTGTATAAACAACACAAAACAAATAAATGACTGTCCTGTTGTATAACACTATTTACCAAAGTTAAGTTACACATCTTCAAATCATGCAAATTGCATTAGTAGTAGTAGGTAAAAGGAAATAATAATTTAGAAAATAACAAATAAAAAGTAAGGAATATTCAGTTTTATTAAATCCTGGGAATGTTAAACTTGTACAGTTATTTGAAGGACAACATTAAAACAATGAAAATCATTCAAAACCTACACACACTATCACATCTTTACCTGTACATAAGAAAGGCGCTGACGAAATTCCCCAGAAAATAAATAATTATTATTTAAAAATTCTGAATCCACTCAACACAAAAAAATATTCATAATCTTCAATATATTTGCAAAATCTAGATTAAGAAATGTATAATCATACATTTAATCTGCTACTTTAAACTACCCACAAAAAAAGCAACTCACTGCAGCATAGCCTTAGTCTTGATAGACGGATCATCAGGTCGGAAGTGCTTGTACTGTTCCACATCCTTCTCGAGCGCTAGCAGTTGCTTCTGCAGTTTATCCCTTAGACCTGGAAGCGTGTCTCTGATGTGGTTCGTGAGCTGCTGGTTGAGCACTCGCTGCAGGTACGGTGTGCCGAGCCGGTCCGCGATGTGGCGGTAGGATGGGTGGCTGGAAGGTATATGTTTGTTTAATTATAGTGTACTTGAGGTCCGCCCCGGCTTCGCCCGTGGTACATATTTCGCAATAAAAGGTAGCCTATGTTCTTCCTCAGGGTCTAAAGATTATCTGTGCCAAATTTCATCAAAATCGGTCCAGTAGTTTATGCGTGAAAACCATACATACATACATACAAACCTTTAAGCTTTATAATATGAATATAGATAGTATAGATGTATAAAGTAGGTAATGAAAGTTTATATTGCTTAAAGGCCCTGTGTCTAATTGTTACTTTTTGATGCAATTTTTTTGTCATTTTAACTTAAATACGAGCTAAACATAACATAATGGGATTTTATGACAAGGGCCACTATTGTCTTTAATCGCAACTTGTTAGTAAGCAAATGCACTTGATTTAGTAAAAAATGTATTGTTAAAAATCTTAAAAACAAAAATTGTTACACCGTTTTTTAAATAAAACTTAAAATCGGAATGTGAAAATAATAATAATTACTTTCTTTTTAATTTAAGAACACTTGACAAAATTATCGTGCCATGACTCATGATGTAGTAAACATTTAAGAAGAATGTTAAAACTCGAAGACCGATATAGAAGGCGTTTACATATGGTAAACGAAAACACGTCATCGCTTATTGATTTATATTTTATACACCACATTCTCTTATATTTGTTTAACATAACAATGTATAATATGATAAAATGGAATTATGTTTCAGTAGCGCTGGATCTTTTCAGTATTATTTATAACCACGACGCTTCTCATTTTAATTTTTTTGCCTTTAAAAAATTGAATCACTCTGAAGCGTCTCCATGTCTTTATCAAATTGATATTAAACACCTTCAAATCTCAACTGATTTTCAAAATAATGCAATATTAAAATACCATAAGATGTTTAAATGAAATACACGCATATAATAACGTCCCAATCATTCATGTAATGATAAAACCGATAGAAGTAGTAAGTGGGCGTGAGCCATGTCGCCACTGATTCGTCGTAACTAAAGTCCAATTGAAAAATATAATACATTGGTATAATGAATGCTACAAAATCTTAACTGTTTTTTTGTTCGCTTCATTAACAGGTAAATTAATATAACGTAATTAATTTAGCGAATTTCTAAAATTCATTTATCGTGAAATTTATTTATAAATTCCATTTAATTGCACTATTATCTATATTAACTGCAATTCAGAATATAGATCCAGACAGATAAACATTTGGTTCACACTATCAATCCAAATACGGTTGTCGCTTGTTGTTACAGATAATAAAAATTTAATACTACATATTATCATTGCTTGACTTGAATAAAAACAAACATATTTCTTGCTATGCGGCGTGAACCGATAAGAAAACAATAATAAACAGGCGCGCGATCAATGGACAACACTTTTATTTGTTTATCCAATACAGAGTTCAATATCGATAAAATCTATTTTATACGTTTTTTTTTAATACTTATTAGGCGCATTTTACAAAGACCGAAAGTGTGTAAATAAATAATCATACATGTGATAACGTCTTTTTTTTTTCATTAAAAAAATCTACAACGCATGTAAGTAGGTCTGATAAAAATCGTTTATACGTCTTCACTATTTTAGGACAAAATCTCTTATTATCAATTTTAGTTTACATTACAATATGCACCAGCATGCTTTTAAACGTTTTTTATGAAGTTTTACATCTAGCCCTGCATAATTAAGTACGCAGCAGCTTGTTATCGAGCACGTCACACGCATTCGTACCCTCGCCCATAATATCCAGCTTAGCCTGCTATATCCATTATCAAACTGTAGAATCATCTCACCTAAGGAAGAACTTCCTCTCCGCAGCCAGAGCGGCGGATATATCCTTCCGTCCGTCGATGTCCTTCTGCGAGCGGTTGACGACGCCGATGTACCCGCGCCGCAGCGGCAGCAGCTTGTTCTCGAGCACGTCGCGCGCGTCCGTGCCCTCGTCCATGAGATCCAGCTTGGTAATCACACCGATTGTGCGCAGACCTACAAGTATTCTCGATTTAGTTTATGATATATTTCATAATAATTTTTAGATAATTAACGGCTTATGTTGGATATCTAGAAAGGATTTTAAATATTTACCGTTTGATTCTTTATAGCAGACATTATTGAAGATGTCAAATTAGATACATTAAAATATTACGTAAAAATAGCAAACAAAAAGATACAAATTGAATTTGCTAATCACTGTATTCGAGCAGTCATACAATTAGCGGAAACCCGGTTACATCATAGCGGAAGGTCAGTGGAAAACCTGCGAAAGATCGAGACATTACCTTGAGGATCCACTTCTTTGGCAAGTTTAAGGGCATCGCTGTTTGCCAGATCGGTGTTGGCTGGTGTAACAGCGAGAATGAGGCAGGATTCGCGCTTGATGAACTGGAAGATCATGGCTTTGATCTGCTGTTCGATGTCTATGGGCTGGTCGCCGATGGGCACCTTCGTGAGGCCGGGCAAATCGATCAACGTCAAGTTGAGTACTGAAAATAATTGTTTTGGTAAAAATGTAGTTCATTCTTCTTCGTCTCTTTTGCGTGATAGTTTTAAAAGTTCACTGAAAACTAACGACCATAAACGCTATAAAACATTTGCAATTTGTTTATTTGTGATTAAGACACGAGTGTACACGTTAGCGTTAGTCTATCTACACTAATATTATAAAGAGGAAAACTTTGTTTGTTTGTTAATTTGATTGTAATGAATAGGCTCATAAACTACTGGACCGATTTTAAAAATTCTTTCACCATTCGAAAGCTACATTATCCACGAGTAATATAGGATAGGTTTTATCCCGGAAAGTCCACGGGAACGGGAACTATGCGAGTTTTTCTTTGAAACCGCGGGCGGAGCCGCCGGCGGAAAGCTAGTTATGTAATAAATCCGAATGTGTGTCTGTATTAGCGACAATCTGTATAATCCAGTAAAAAAAACGTGTAGGTAGGTAATGTATGAACAGTTTCAGTGCATATTAATCGGTACATAATACTTTATGGCTTATGCTTTTATGTGGATTTGTTCTCAGAATTTGAATGTTGAACAAATACACAAGGTACTTTATACCCTATACCTAATACCTATTACAAGTGAACTTATAAACTTGAAAAAATAATATTTGAAATAAATTATATATACCTACTTGAGAATGATAAATTTGAATTAAATTATTTTATTAACTGAATCGATTTATTAAGTTTTAAATAGGCCACCATTTCATTCATTGTATTGATAGTAATTTGTACAATAAGCGTTACACATAATATGGCACGCATAATAATCAATGAATAACTCATTTGCCTTCTACCTACGTCATTTAGAAGTTCCCGGTTGATATTTTGTGAATGACTCAGTTCCAAGGAAAACGCGTCACTCCGTAGTCCGTATCTTTTTATTGTATTGACATAGAAACTTGAACTTCTCACTGGAGCGTGATTCGGCCGTTGACCTTAAGACTTAATGATTTAAATTTAAGGTAAATAAGTGAATCAAAACAATCTAGTTATAAGTTATTTTATATTTATTACAATGTGTGTGACGCGAGCGTTCTCTTAAAGCAAAGGAAAAATAATTTAATATTATTGAAGCATATGATGAACGCATTTCAGAATGTAATTCCTAGAACTAACGTAATTCATAATTAGGTGGACGATTTACAATTATTCAAAAAAGAATAAGATACTCATATTGATTGATAGTCAATACTATTTTCATCCCTGATCCGGCAGTCGGCATGGAGCTGCCCTTTAAATCTAAAACGCAATAAATTCCACGCATGCGCTATAAACGAAACAATCGGGCTTTTCATCAATATTTCATGACACTACATTTCATCTACCGCGGACTTTTAGATAATTGAAGTGCAATAAATTCGTCATCATCCATATATTTTTTTATATGAACCAATGAATAAATTGCTGAAATTCAAAGGGGGAAGGTTCAACTTTTGAAAAATTACACCAATTTTACTGCTAAGGTCCAATATAACGATATGCCGGTTTCTTACCGGGGCTGGGGTTGAAAACATTTGGGTAGCATTGATTGCGATAATACATAACATTTTCGATGGTTCTATACCCATATCTTTGTGACATATTTTATGTATCGCTCACGTTTCGCAAAAGTATAAAGTAATATTTGAATTATTTGACACTCAGTAATAGGTATTTTCATAAATATCCAGTTCACACGATGCAGTTTTAATTTTCATCTAGAATGTTTCAGAAACAGTTTTCTATTTCTTACATCATTGTATCAAGAGATAAGATAATAAGAGTGCTTCTGTTTTGTGTCAACATACAAATGAAAAATAAAATGAATAATAGATTATGTTCAATAGAATAACTATAGTTATATATAAGAAAAAAAGGTCTCCTATGTACTTTGCATTCCTATAATATTACGGTATTTCCACCGTTAATATTTATCAAGCAGAAATGTAAACATTTCCCTATTACAAGGCTTATCTCTTATCAAATGAATCAATCTGTAGACTAAAGATCACGACTGTAAATAAATAACAAAGAAAATTTCATTAAAATGCTTCATAATTATTCCTAGCAGTATTCAAAACGGTAAATTGAATATCATGGTCTTCATAACATTTGTAAAGTGTGACTAATAAGTATAGAATTTTACGTAAAATTGGTATACGTAATACAGTAAATTGTTTTTACTTTAAAAATATCCACTGATATGCACCGTACATCCGCGATGAATAAAAAACTCAATAGATGTAAAAAAAGAAGCCATTATTTTTGTCGCAGTTTTAATTATTGTTACCAAAAAAGTTTTAGTTTACAAAAAAGACTAAGTAGTAGGACCACAGCCTTGCGCTGGAATCTAGCAATTTTCACGTTAAAAATTATGGACACACTTTATTTTTTTCGTTCTTACACATATGAAAAATAGCTAAGCTTTGTTTAATTTTGCAAATACCAACATTACTAAGGTACCTATATGAAAAATTTATATACCTAGTATTTTCCAAACACTTTTTCATTCATAAAATAAATTTCATATCCCATAAAATGTATGGGTACGAACATTAATATAATTATGTTGCGATATAGTGCTATGATAATACATTTAGGTCAGAATCGCATCCGACATCTGTTTTGCATAATAAATATTGCTCACTAATCTTTCACAATCTCATTATGTTCGTACTTAAAGAATCAAGGTTTTAATTACATGACAATGTAACTAATACATAACCTTTCCTGTTTTAGTAATGACATATGGATATCATTTATATGTATTACTTACTAGCAAACCGGGCGAACTCCGTTTCGCCACCATAGACACTTTTCTTTGCTATAAACCTCACGGAGCCCGAGACCTTTCCAACGCATGCAAAACCGTGGAAATCGGTTTGTACGTTCTGGAGTTATAGCGTCAGGAAGGAAAACTTACGACTTATTTTTATATAGTAGATAACTTTAGGAGTCTACCTAGCATTAAAATTTTAAGAACTCATCATCCTTTAAGATATTAATGAATTGTAGTCACGCAAAACTACCAGACGATCGCATAGTTATCCCTTGTATAAAATCGAGAAAGAGCACCTAAACCAACTATGTTAACCTGTGACACAGTACAAATATATTGTAATACTGTGCCTGTGGCACATACATACTAAGAATCATACAATTAGTTACTTATCAAGAAAACCATTCCTTTTTGTAACACAGTTTTGATTTTACCGTGATTCATGTAATTATAATTATCGTGTAATCTTTGAGTATTTCGATTCAAAATTATCTCTAAACACACACTTCCGATTAAGCATCATAAATATATGTAAAGTGTAATATGATGGTGTTGAGTCATTGTACACTTAGATTATACCATTTATGGCGTCATTTTATAATCTCTTGTCTACTTATTTCAATACCACTTAGGTAGCATGTCTTATAAAAGGAAATTCCTTTACAAATGTTCATGCCTTGAGGAATCGATTCTCAGCAACGAGCCGAACAAAAAATTATTATACATTAAAAAAAAGCTTTAAAACAATAATTGTGACAATTAACTCCAACATTAAAAGAATATTCTTCCAAATGGATTATTCATTTAATAAAATTACTTCATGAAAAAATCATATCCCATTTCGTGCTAAATCTCGCGTATACAAAACTAATTTTTTGTGCATTTATAAAATGATGCTGTGCCCTCAAGGGCGAGAGGGTGACCTGCATAGCATTCAATTAGAGTTTAATTGATAACGAAGTTCGAATATACGAATCAAAATCACTAAGGTGCATATCATGAGTGACCTCATTTACACACTTGACATCGGACCTTTAGTACAAATCGTATTATACAATCGTCGTATCCTTATATGGAATACGTACCTATTGCGATAAAATTTTCGACATAAATAAATATTTTGTCGTGTTATGTTTCTATATACGGAAATCTCAGAAACAAGTAGGTACCGTATATTATGGTTGCGCTCTCCCTAGGTCGGGATAATCTCCCTACTGCATACATACATGGCTATATCCATAGCATAAATCCCAAACTATGCATCTAGCATTTTCGAACATGAAACATTATTCAGAGGTGAATAAAAAATATATATTTCATTGATTTCATTTGACTATAATATGAAAAGTGTAAAAATATTTATTTAAGCAGAAAACATATATTAATCAGTTCTAAAGAACCATTAAATGAAATTGGTTAGTTTCAATAAAAGTCAAACTGTGTCCATACCTATAAAAATAATACCATATCATACCATTAACCATACCATAAAATTTTACAAAGCATTATTTAAAGAAAACTTCATGTTTCTCTCATGATAGAGTAAGAGATTTGCACACTTATTGAATCAAATATTTAAAAAAAACTACTTACCATTTGGCGAATAGACTCGCAAGTTGATAGGCACTGGGGAAATGCCTTTGTTAGATCCAGTGATGCGATCTGTCTCAGATTCAATCTCAGAGCGTACTTCATTGAAGTCTGTGAACTTTTTGCCCTTGCAATGCAGGAACTCGGCATATTCTAAAAACAAAATAATACAATAGACATATTGCTACTATTTCATATTTCTATTGACTATGTTATGGGCTGTTATCCAATCTCAGCCACAAATCTTAAAAGATAAATTTATTTCAAAAGAGTTCCGTACATGAATGAACAAAAAATATCTTGATTTTACAAAATAAAACCACAAATGTTCCACTCACAATTGTAATATATTTACTAAGAGGATTGATAGGCGTTACCTGCATTTCCATTTATTAATTGTAGAATCAATGGTCGCCTGGTTACAATACCAGACCCACGGGGCAAGAAATCCCTAAAAGAAAAATGACATTTGAACATATCAATGGGTTATGTGTAAAACGGCTAAACAGATCTGAATGAAATTTGGTATGGGGATATATAGCCTAGATTAGCTTTTGTTGTTGGTAACTTTTTATTCAAGTTAAATGCATGTGAAACTGCTGTATTAAGATAATATGTAATAATATAATTAGATAAGATATATGACAGGCACATTTTTTTGTATCATTATGGTACGGTAATAACAAAAATGGATATAAAAATAACCTGTTTTAATTGGGAAACATGGCATTTTTTTTTCTATAATGCATATTTCAAAAGAGGAAATTTATACATCATATTGCTGTAAATACTCTATGAATATTTGTACAATTGGGAGAAGTAAGCAGAAAATTGAATATACCTACACATAGAGAAACTAAATTCAATTTAATATTTATTGTATGTGTGCTTGTAGCAAATGGTTGTAAAGTCCTGCAAGACAACTGAACCAATTTTTTTTTTGTGTTCAGTTGGATTTGAGTATGATTCAAATTTACAATCTGGATGCAAGTGAAGCTAATAAGAAAGACCCTGATTATTATGTTAACCATATTTTCATCATTTAATAATCAAAATATAATTTAGATGTATCAACTTCACAGGATGTGTTGATGACATGAATTTAAAGCTTTCATTCATGAATTTAAATAGGGGTCAACAAGTATATTGATTAATGACAAATAGTAATATTAACCCATTGACCACCGAGCGGCCCGATCGGGCCGAGACACAATAGATTTTCTATTGTGTCTGTGATCCGAGGACTGACGGATTAATGTCAACTGATAAGAGAATAACTTCCTATACTTTACTCCATTATTCATAGTTAAGCATCATATCCATGAAACTATCAAATTTATTAAAGATGACTGAATAATTGTTGTAGATAGAAAGAAAGACAACCTCATAATTTCAGGTGTGGAAATATAAGATAAAAAGTATAAAGAGACAACATATTACAAACAAGATAAAAAGGAATATAAACAGAGAAGGAGTTTTTTTCTTTGCTCAGACAAATCCATGTAGGTATACTAGATTTTCCAAACCATTGTCTTAAACAGTCTATAAGTCTAATATTCTGTCACAACCTTTTGGAGGTGTACAATGTATAATAAATAAAGTTTTCAATGGATATTTTATTTCATTCTCATAAATAATTACAAACATTTATTGTTTCAATGAGATTTGTTTACTTTGTAAAATTTTTTCACTTTGGGAATTATCTATATGATAAAGGGTATAAGATAATAATTTAGAACTCATCTAGTCCTCAATTAATAATCGAGAATTAGTTGATTGATTATAAAGTTATTTTGTACATCAGATAGTTGTGAACTATAAAAAAAAGAAATTTGTCTCCCTTATTAGGTACTTGTTTAATGTATAGACAGAAATATTTTGATCAGTTTTTAAATTGTTTAAGATTTTTAGACCCTGAAGTTTTACAATCAACAAAGGCTTTGTCTTAAAGCTAGTACATTTGATGAGTTTTAGTATTGACATTATTTTCATTGAAATTTAAATTAGTTGTTATTAAAACTTTAAATTTACTCGGATATTGTAACTGAACGAACAAAGCATTCAGATTTGTATTTTTTCTTTTAACCGTGTTCCATTTTTTCATAGTGGAAAATCTCACCTGCCGACAAAATTTTCTAACACTGAACTTTTTCCTGCTGATTGACCACCCACTACCGCAATTTGTGGTAGATCTAGGGACATATGCACACCCATTTGAACAAATGCATCTTGCAATTTGTTGACAATGGGTATGAGCTGTTGCATTCCAAAATTTCCAGACATTTTTGCTGAGAAACATCAATATTCACCAATATCACAATCACTAATTCATCATCGAGACTTCACATCATCGATAAACTGATATATTTTTCAATATGGTGGTTGGTGGGTGGTTATGGCAACCTACGTTCCGTTTCTCGTAATAAATGTCAAACATAGAAGGACGAAAATTATTTCTATTATTTCAATATATAGTCGATATGTCGATATCTTAATGCAAATTATTAATTTTATACAACAAACTATGTATACTGCAACATATAATATAGAATAAATGATAGAAGGATTTTAATTTTATCCGGCTTAAAATCTGCTCGATTTTTTTTTTGTACCTTCTTATAATTTTTAAATAATTGTCCGAACTCTTCGCACTATTATAATAATCAAAATACATATTAAATGATTTTGATACAGATTTTGCAGAAATAAAAGCAAGTTTTTTCAAGGTTTACAAAATCAATACTGCGTGACATGCGCAATAAATATAGGCCACTACGATGTATAATAAGTACTACCAAATATTACGCACGTCGTTTAGTTAATTTATTGAGAAAAATATTTATTTTTGATAAATTTTCAATGAGGTCTTTATTATAGTCACATACTTATGAAATTTAAAAAAAATGTATTTGAATATTGGACTAAAAGGTTCATACAAAAAGAACTTTCTTATTTTTTTATAAATTAAATTACTCAAAAAATTCCTTGTATACGGCTCGAAATTATTTTTATAGAGTCTACGTGCATGCTATTTTTTAGTCATACTTAAAACGTAGGTAACGAAGACACATAACGGTATCGCCTATTTCAGCAGTTTTGAAGTAACATTAGGGAAAAAAGGATTTGGGGCAAAAAATAATATATATTACAACATACCTGCCCACAAAATTTTCAAGTACTGAACTCTTTCCTGCAGATTGTCCACCAACGACTGCAATCTGGGGTAGATCTAATTGCATATGAACTCCCAGTTGCGTGAAAGCATCTTGGAGCTTATTAACAATTGGAATCAATTGTTCCATCCCCATATTCCCGGCCATGGCTGCCGGATATATTCGATCTCCTCCTTATTCTGCACTTCTTCAAAGATCTTCACCTACTGATTTTCGTTCATCAATATGACGATATTCCTATTGCGCAAGCGTAGAACTGGGCAGCTGAATATTATATTTAGTTATCTAATATCTTGGGTTGAACCTCAAAGAGCATACGTTAACAATAAAAAAAAAAAGATCCTGTTACCTCATTCAAACATAATTATTACAATACTGTATCTATTTAGCTTTATTTATGCTTCAATATTAAAAGTCAAACGAAATCCTAAATAGTACATTTGCATATTCGTGCGAAACGATTAGTGAGGCTAAATAAAAAACATGCACGCATATGTGAAAAGTGCATTTACTTTTCGCCTTGAGATTTGTGTATTCGCGGAAATCAAAGGGTAGACGAATTTTTCATGGTTAATTATTTATATGTTCGATTGAATATGGAGGAGACTATAGAACACGCATTTGCAATTAGTTCACTTGCTTGCAAATTGTAAAAAACAGCCACCTAACAGCCACAGTCTAGTTTAATTTTTATTACATAAAATACCCCGCTCTTGATCTCTCTCCAGTCGTGTTGGAATTACATCGTTATTTGTTCTACCTTACTATCAATATAGTAAGGTAGATAATATAATAAATTAATAACGTTATACATGTACGTCTTATATAGGTTTTTAATAGTACATTGTTATTACATAACCACTTTTTTAGTAATAAATCCATTATTACCAGATCGCTCACATGCGTACCTTACGGCTTACACATTCGTGAAGCATTCGTGCAATATTCGAATGTATTAAGCACGTACATATTTATTTTGTAGCTACAAGTATATTTTCTGAACGCATCGTTTAAATTTAATTTGTCATGTTTTCCTACAGATGGCGCTGTGTCGCGTCTTTGTGACGTCACATTATTGATTGTAAAGGAGATCGTCTTTTGGAGACGCCATCTTAAAATAAAGTGATATAAGTTTTGGTAGCGTAGAATTTAAAAAATCCAAAGTAATCTTAATTTTTAGTGTAGCATTTGTGCTTATATAATTTTATTATAACATAACTAAGTGATACGGACCAAGGTATTAGTCTATTTTGGTTTTGTTTTATATCTCTTTGCGATAAAAATTCGTTTGTTATTTACCGTTCTCTATTCTAAATTTTGTTAGTACCGTTACTTCAAGAAAATTTTTGTCAACTTCTTTACGGGCATAAGGGTGAAAAGTGTAGTTAGTGACGCTGAAAAAAACAGAGATCATCGATCCAGCGTCCGTTCAACCTACGGATGTAACACGTCAATATACTCTGAGGGCAGGGCTAAAAATTAGTCTATCTCAGTGCTGTGAAAGTGTTTTATGACTTTTATGGTTCCAGTGATCCGTGAATTGTGAGAAGTGTTACGATAAAGTAAAATTACGTTTTCACGTTTAGTTAAAAGCAAATAACGGTAAATAATTAGCCGTTTCGTCTGCGAAACAAGCTGTGAAGGCCAGTTCTTTGTGGTGATTGTCAGTGGGCAGATAGTTTCGTTTTTTGTGTCGAGTAATAGACCAATTGTGGTCGTTGCAGTTGGTGGTCGGTGCGAGGGTGACCTCCTGATGGTGTGTACATCGCAGCATGTCTGCACTCTCGACGCCGGGCGGCGGAGGCAATACGGCGCAGAGCAAGCCGACGTCCGGCAAGCAAAAATATCAGAAGTTGGACATCAATAGTCTGTACTGCGCCAACAGGGTATGTGACCTACATACTTACAAAATTGTTAAAAAATATGTTTTCTTCTTAGACAATATCTTTGTAGTTTGTATGCTTTCAAAATTTAATGATCTCTTCTATTATGCCTTGTATCGTCATCATCTGTATCCTAAATAAAGTGTTTCGTTATGTCAATTCAAAGACACTGTATGTTAATTGTTAAGACATGATGACAAATAAGTACCTACAAGGGTTTTCAAATGTCTTCCTATTTAATTTAGAATAATGAATCAATGTCATATTTTTTTCTAAGGACAGGAATTCAAAAAGTACAAGAAATATTTATTGAAAATAATGTAATTGAAATATCATTCATCTAGAAGGTCATTGACCTTATGAGATGACCTTGTCCTTGTGTGTATTCATTTGTATAAGAATTATAAGGAAGCTTGAATTAATCCTTTAATTCATTCAATTTATAAAATATAAATACTGAATATCATACTTTTTATATTTACAGAACGAAAATTCAGAACCGTCCTCAGTTAAATCACAATTAAGCCGCAAACATGGAATGCAAAGTCTTGGAAAAGTGCCTTCTGCGAGGCGTCCTCCTGCCAACCTGCCTTCTTTGAAAACTGAAACTGGTCAAGACCCAAGTGCAAAGTAAATATTTACCTTGAATAATGTGATTGGCAACAAATTTACAGTACCTATTTAAACTTCATTAAAATACTCAATTATTATAACTCACTCATTTAAACTTGTAGCTTAGTCTAATATGTCTGCCAAAGTATAAGAAAAATTATATTTACTAATATTTTTTTTTTTCAGCTTAATTTCTACTGTCACTACTACTGTTACAACAGCGGCAATATGTACCTCACAGACAGCAGTAAGTGTGTTTTATTGGATTGGGTTTCAAGTCTAAAGGCATAAATTACATAACAGCATAAATAGTAACAATAAATTTTATTTAAATGCATAAATTTCTTTTGTAAATTTAACTTTAGACCACAACGTCAACGAGTGGTGCCATTGCGGGCACAGGGTCAGCAGGATGGGTGGCGCTGCCCCCACCCTCGTCGCCACACTTCCGTACAGAGTTCCCCTCATTGGAGGCAGCAGCTCAACCGTCACACCGTTCTTCAGATCATTCTGCACCCCAGTTACAACTGAGACCACAAAGTAAGTGTTACTATTGTTCAGTTATTTTTTCACAATTTACCTGTACTACTATTACAGTAAACATAGAATCTTAAAACATACTATTTACTTTATATTTGTTTTAAATAACTTAATAATGTTGCTGATAACAGTCTGATTTCTGTTATATAATATGAAAATATTAGATTATCATAAATATTGTAGCGGAAGGCAGTTGGACGTGCGGTGGCACGGCCGGCGTTCGGCAAGAAACTACATCACCCGCCGCCGCGCCCGCCTCCACGCCTGCTTCACAGCAAATACCCGCCTACCGCGCCATTGTGCCATCCTTCGTATGTATAAAACATTCAGTGTTACATTTGAAACAATCCATTTTTTTTAATTGCATAGGTTACTCAAATAACAATTTGTTTTTTGTTTAACAGCTGATGAAAGGTAGCAGTGGTAGTGGGCTTGGAATAGGACCTTTGAATACACTTCGTGATAATAGAAGTAACGCTAGTGGCAGTGGGGGAGGTAATGCAAACAATAATAATTCTGGAGGCCCTAGACCAAACCCAAGGCCATCAGCTACACCGAGAGCTGTAGAGGTTCTTACAGCACGACCCATCCTACGCGATGAACAAATATCTTCACTTGATGATATATCACGTGATGCTGGATGGGCTCAACATGACGATATTGATTATGAGTAAGTATTATGAATAATATTTGTGTGAATTAAAATTTACTGAGGAAATAAAAAATGTTGGTGCTTTTAAATCCAGTTTCCCTTTTTATTGTTTTTGGTAAAATAATTTTGTTAATTTCAGTCAAAAACTGGATTTCTCTGATGGTGAATCTTCAGCACCAACCCCTAAAACCAGTAACAAAAATAATAACCGCGCCAGTATTGACGTTGAACGTGTGGATTCTAAAATCCAGGATCCAGGTGATGAAGATCAACTGTGGGCGGAGCGTAGGCAGAAGCAAAGCAATGAAGTTGCTCAAGCCGTCGCTCGTGCTCGCCAACGCAAAGAGGAGGAGCAGCGCCGTCAAATGAGGGATGCTTCTACGCAATCTAAAGGAAACCGTGATAGAACTGATAGAAATGATCGCGATCGTGAACGTGATCGTAATGATCATAGAGAGAGAGATCACGATAGTCGAGAAAAAGATAGAGTGGAAAACAGGGATCGTATGGAGAATAAAGAAAGGGCCGACCGCGATAGGGATATAAGAGATAAGGATCGCTTAGATAATAGAGACCGTGATCGTATGGATAATAGGGAACGTTTTGATAATAGGGATCGCGATAGAGATCGACCTATTGATAATAGAGACCGAAACAGAACTGATAATAGGGACCGTCAGGATGCTGATAAAGATAGAGAAATGCGTGATCGAAATGATAATAGAGACCGTAACGATAAACGGGAACGTAATGATAACAGGGACCGTAATGATAATCGGGACCGTAACGATCGCGACAGATTTGATAGAGAAAGAGACCGCAATGATAGGGATAGAGAAAGAGATAGGGCAGACAGGGACAGAAATGAACGGGATCGCGATTTTCGCGATCGTGACAGAGACTACGGCCGTGACCGCGACCAAACCAATCCTGCCTTTTCCAAAACGTTCCAAGCAAATATTCCTCCTAGGTTCTTGAAACAACAACAAAATAGACAACAAGATGACCAAAAGTATAGACCCAGGCGACAAGAACCCCCGGCGTATAATGCGCCAAGACATGCTCCGCATAATGGCCGGCGTTCTTATTCAAGGTTAGTAATATTATGTAATGTATTCATACTATTTTTTAATTTCATCTTTCAATAAATAAAGTTAACTCGCTTTATAATTAATTAGAGCAAATAAAAAGCTGTACTTGAATACTAAGTATTGTTTAGAAATCAAGATCAATAACAGTCAAAACAATTGAAAGTTGTTGAATTAGAAATTACATGTCCCACAGACGGAGGCCCCAAAAGAAACTCAGATTTACTTAGAAACTACATTTAATAACCAAAATGAGACTTTTACACCCATGTCTGCACGATGCGGACCGGAGTTAAAGAATTAATTATACATTTTAATAATTATGAAGACGTAAACTTGGATGCTAACTCAGGGAAACCGCACCCACATTCTATTCCCGTGCGAACGGCGTATTCAGCAGTTTCGTATACCCCCCGTCGTAGACCCCTGCCTTCATACGAAACTGCTGAATCGTCATCGGGGTCCTTTTTTTTTAGAAAATAATGTGATTTGGTAAAAACAACTTTATCGCCTGAAAGTGTTTTACTAACTATAAAAACACTTATTATAACCTATTTCAATCAAACTTAATAATTTCCGTATCATCAAAATTAAATCCCGCTAGATTGCGATTTCCTTACACTGTGCAGGGCCGTAATTTAGATCACCTTATAGTTATTTATAATATTTTTTTCGTCACAAACTCTTATATTTTTTAAATTTTTGTCTAATAGTCCATTGAATGAGTCCCTCCAAGGGGGGTCTAGAGTGCGTAAGTTAGTAACGTAAGATGTTTCTTCGGAAACATGTCAAGAGTCCCTAGGTAATAAACATACTAAAACCCCGGGACACTAGGAGGAGCCCCGGAGTGGGGGGAGGGGGGGAATGGGTCCATTTTTTCATTTTTCGCTTAAATCTCAAAAACGGTACATGTTAGAGAAAAACTTTCAAGGAAAAGTTGAAAGGCCATAAAATTATCTACAAGTTGTACCTAAATCATTTTTTCCTATATCCTAACGTTTCTGAGTTATACGCAGTAAAACATGATTTTGGCTCAAACAATTTCCACATCAATCGATCAAAAAATATTTCTTTCTT